>MJUT01018045.1:247276-280184 GCA_002080005.1 Gigantidas platifrons | reverse complement strand
CAATTGGTGGTTTGAAGTTTCAGTTAAAGATGGCAGTTTTATGTTTTATTTTTAACTTGACGAGAAATTTTTAAACACTTGTGTATGATGTTGAAATTTTTAAACCTAAATATATTTTACCCTTTTTACCTTTATCCTTTGGGATAATACAGAGGGAGCATATATAATATATATATATAGTAATCCTTTATCACTTTGTTTTGTGTACTTGTGTTGTTTTACAAACCATTTTAGAAGTTTAACATTTATTTCACTTGTATAGTATCGTTATACCGTAACGATCCAACACCCCGTGAGATTGATTGTTGACTGGTTTTTAAGACGTTATATATATATATATATATATTAAGCAGCCGTATCATGAACAACAAAGGTTTTTCTTAACTTGTAAAGTCGCCATATTGGTTTGACATTAGATAGTGAATAAGTCTCTCGGTGAGACGAACATTTTGTTTAAAATTCTTTATAACTTTTCTTTATATACTTGGTGTTGTTTTACAAACCATTTTGGACGTTTATAATTTATTTTACTTATTATACCATTTACTATCGTTAAGCCGTGACGATCCCGTAAGATTGATCGTTGACTTTTTTTTCAGACATTGTATATATATATGTATTATAATGACAAGAAATAAAATCTACAAAGAAACCCATAGTTAATCATACAGACGAAAAATATATCTTTTAATTGTGTAATAAAATGTTAAATGGTGTAGAAACAACATTGTTACTTCTGTCATATTATACATACAGGGTACAACCACGAATGTTAAGAATTCAAATTTAAATGCCGACGTGCTTGTATCAAATTTAGAAATTAATAGTCACGTACACATAAAAAGGGTTGTTTTTAAACATAGACATATATTTTTAATTATCAGCAATCTATATATTTTTGAAATTACAAACAGAAAAGTACTTCACGTGTAGTTTAACAAGATTGGATTGAATGACAAAATAAAAACCTGAGATAATTAAAACCCAACTAGTAGACACATTGCTTATAATAAAGCATGGCAACATATATAAAAATCCGCAATTATCAGATTGCCGTATGCCCAGCAAGACTAGAGAACACCGGATTTATTATTTGTGAACAATAAAACAGTATTTAATCACATAGAAACATACAAAAAAAATGAAAATCAGACAATCCCTAAATACTGTAGTAAAAAATGAATCTGTCATCCTGTATATTTTTGTTGTATGAAAATATCTTTCAAATCATTACGTACTCTTAGTACAATCTACGTAACGTGAGAAATTATCATTATGACGGAGTGGTGTTTTATTCTATTTATCATTTTATCACATATACTTTATTTTATTTTCCTTACAACCTATGGTATCTCTGTTTGAAAATTGTGTCTGCATATCTTCAATTATCGAACAAAACTTGTTAATGTTTAAATAAGGGTATCCACAGTCACAACTTTAGTGGTGATGGGCACTGATTGCGCAGTTATACTACCATACTGACACGGCTACGACGACACCGTCTTTGGTCTTACTCTTAAATGTTACATGTTTACGGGAGAAGTATCAAATACCAATTTGATGGTATGTTGCTTGACCTTTGACATATGATGACGACGGTTTCCACTAATAGGATCCGTATTGCTCGATCTTCAATTGTATGTGTAATGTTTTGTAGATCGTTGTTTGTCTTTTTGTAGTTTTTCCTTTGGCCATTGTCTTGTCTGTCCTTCTTCGATTTACAGCTTCTGTTTACCCCGTGGTATCTCCAAACTTGTCTTATATTGTTGTCCGTTTTTTCTTGACCATTGTATTGTCTGTCCTTCAAATTACGGCTTCTTATTAACTGTTTGGTGCCTTCTAACTATTCGTTCCTGCTATAGGTTCCATTAAAGGATGCACTAGCACTCTTACATCTCCTAGATATTATTGATTGTTATTATATAAATAGCTGTGAATTACAGAATTTTCCGAGTTAAATAAAAATGATAATTTCAAAGTGAAATTATCGTTTTTAATTTCACTCTCGCTATATTTCGCCCCATTTTGTTGTCGGAACTACTTTTCTCACAACGAAATGTCGCGAAATATAGTGAGAGTGAAATTAAAAACGATAATTTCAATGTGAAATTATCGTTTTTATTTAACTCGGAAAATTCTGTAATTCTACGCTACACACAAAATATAGTGCAATACGGTTGTTTCGAATCATTTCCATTCCGTCAAAATTTTGTTATTTTCGTCCACCAGATTACGTGATTTCGATGGAACTGCTGGCACTGAACTTCCGGTGTCAAGGTACACAACAAAAACTCCAATCGATGTGTGCCGTTTTAACGTTCGATCCTCAAGTTAAAAAAATCTTAACATTTTCTGTAAAAGACACATATCAATTAAATTATTTTATTTGTATCAAAGACTTCAACGCAGAGACAAATAAAATTAAATTTGTTTTCTTTCTTTATTTCGGCTGCCAGCATCATCAAAGGAAAACGATCTGCCTTTATGCATATATTTCTTATATAAGACAGATAGTGGGGTACCGAACACCAGTATTTATTCAGCGGTTTCATTGGCGTCTCCATATTACAATTACTTATAATCTACCGCATTTACGACTATGATATGCTGACGTTGTCACAGTAATAGCGTAAGCACCGGAAGTCGCCTGTCGATTTGTTCATACGTCAAGACACGAAAAAGACGGAACGTGGTCGGAATTGACATGATTCGAAACAACCGTAATATATTAAATTCGATTCGAAACATTTTTTATCAATATAATAAATACTATGACTATAACTAACGAGTTTCATTATCAAAAATATGTCACTCATGACCTAATAACGTTGTAACTCACTCATGCGCGCAAGTTATATTAAAAGTATTAATAACATGAAAATGTATACTTAACCAGCAATGTATGGTACTGAAAAGTCAATCAATCTAAATAAAACACAGTCTGCTTCTATGACGATATGAGGTTTGCTAATACGAAAACTTAAAACCTAAAGGTATTAGGCATGTATGTTATTCCAGAAACACGTCGTGCGCTATAAATCTATTTCTACGTTTTAATTTCATCAAATCAATGTTATAAATGTCATTCCAGAAATATAGATCTATAGCGCACGGCGTGTTTCTGGAATAACATTGATGTGATGAAATTAGAACGTAGATACGTTTTAATTTCATTACATCAATGTTATACAATACTAATAGTATGTAAAATATACAATTAAATCTTGATAGCAGTGCCGGATTTAGATAAAGAGAAGCCCTAGTGCTATTTCATTTGTGAAGCCACTCCCAATTATCCACCTTCACGACTGGAGGAAGATGGAAGTGTGTTTAATCAATTTCAATAAAGGCGAAGATGATGAGGCATGTTTAAAATTCTGCAATATTCTGAAATGGAGTGCAACTGAGTAAGGCAAATTACTGAAGGGTTGTTCAGAAAGTACGCTATGACAGCACAAGTGTAAAAGTCCAATTATAGTGTTAAAAAAATGATACACCTTGGCCGGAGGCCCCCTAAATCTTGAGACCCTAGGCTTCAGCCCGTCGAGGTAAATCCGACAGTGCTTGATAGTATATTATAAGTAATATTTAGAGTACTTTTAATTTCGTGTATGTGCTGATAAACTGATCGAGGGCGAGCCCGAGATCAGTTTATCTGCGCATACAAGAAATTAAAAGTATTCTAAATGTTTTGTATCATAACCAATCAAAAGGAAGCAAATGTGCGATTGACGTCTGTCGCACTTGAGAAGACTGATCTTGGTCATGTACGCCAGCAGTCAGTGACGTGGGGAAAGAGTTTTTAATAGAACACGTGGTTAACGTCAAAACGTTAAATGGCAGCGAACATGACGGACGATCTTTTAAACGATATGGATTTTATGCTTTCACATGTGGCAGAGAACATTTCATTTTTTTTATTGAAATTGAAAATTTTAGATGCGAAGGTAAAATTTTGATGCGGCACACACATGACAAAACTTTTTCTGAAAAAAAAACTTACAAAATTTTAGAAGAGAGAGAAGTTTTTCATTTTATTTTTAAAGAAAATGGAAAATCTGAGGCGATTTTTCAGCAGTTTTGAAGTGCGAGGCGGCAATTTTTTTTTTTTTTTTTTTTTTTTAACTCAAATATGATCACTTTTTTATTGCAAAACTAATAATTTTCGTTGCGTACGTGAATTGGGCATTTTTTTTTTCTATAGTCTAGTCCTACAGTGCATGTGCATTGAACAAGTCAAAACGGACACTAATTTGTCTTGTTTGAATAAAAAAAATATGCTTAGTAAAGTTAAATAATGTTTCATGTGTTTTTATGTCATCTGCATGAACAAACACGTGGGGATCACTTTGTCAGTCTTTTTGCTTGTTTTATAGTTTTTCCCAGTGTCAGATTTAAGAAAGCTTGCACTTAGTACCACTTTGCACCCAAAATGCCTATCACTTGTCAAAAAAATAGTGTGTACCAATTGTCCAAAAAAAAGTTACAATGTGTTTATTTCTGTGTTCTATCAAAATTAGGTCACAGTTAAAGCACGCTAAATAGAAAATGATTTGCCCAAAAATAGCTATCTTGACTCCACCTTCCGTGTGGTTATCTTTATTTAGAAAATACTAAAGATCAAAGGAAAACACACTGGGTTGTGATACAATGTGCTTTATACCTCACACTTATGTATACTGAAGAATACTGGCATTTATAATACACATGCTATATCTTCTGTTTCTAAATACTTACTAGTATACAACTCTAGAGAATACCGACGGAACAATCAGAAATGTACAATCCAGAGAAATGTGCAGCATAGAACAAAAGAAGAAGGAGAACAAAGCAATAACACAACACAATATGTGTTGGACATCACTATACAGAAGCAAGCACAACTAACGTAAATGATACATGAGCCCTCATACAAACAACTGGAGGTAAAGATATACCGCACATACATACTGCTGTCTATGAAAACTACTTATTAAGCGTCCACGGTATGCTTATGGCTGCATCCAGTTGTAACCATCACTGTGGGACCATACACTAACATTCGGCTAAGGAGACCAAGGGTGAAAATGAGGGGAGGTGGATTATAACTCTTGGCTGGCGGAGATGGTATTTTGTATCATTTATAGATGTCCGTCTTCAGTGAAATATACTGTATTAATCTTTTTCAATTGATTCATATGTATTTTTATTTTCTTTATTTCAAAAAAGAAAAAAAAATCTTCAGAATGATAATATATATATGTAGATACATATGTTGAGCATGTATGGAAATCTACCTAAATCCCACAAAACCACATACGGTTAATGGAAGAGTGATTTTGTTATTTTTTCCTTATAATAAAAACATGAATTAAATAATAACAGTTTGTGAAGATACAAAAAAGTCGAGGGTAACCAGAAGCCAGACGAGAGACGGACAATGCAATGGTCAACAGTAAATACAAATATATTGTTGTTAAAAAACAGTAAAAGATCAAACAATGACCATTACCAAATCAAATCAAATCAAATACTTTATTGCCATTATACAGTTACTGCATGTGACAAAAATAAACAGAATACAAACAATACATACATGGTAATAAAGACAAAATAATAAAGATTGAGAAAGATGAACCCTTTTACGGAGTTTGTCGAATCGTCATTAAATCAGTACAACAATGCACTTATTTTTTTATTTTTTGTGAATCTGCTTTTAGTCGGTGTTAATTACGGACAAAGAACCATACAAGTTGGCAGTTAATAAGCGACAGAATACAAATTATTCGTTTTTACCTGTCACTAGTAAGGTCAATTGCATATGGAAAAAGCGAGGTCAAATTATTTACTTGCAAGCAAATAAGTAATCAATGGTAATTTTCGTTCTCAAAAGGTGGAAAGTGGTTCGATGAGCTGTATAATGTGAAATATTTACCTTTATTTCATCATTTTAAAGCTATTTACCAATTTCCAAAACATATATTTTTTTGTCAAAATCGTAGTTAATGCCCCTTTAAAGATTCGGAAGACTGGTTCCTGCTTGACCACGCATTACCGTTTTGCGAGTTATTTTCGGCAACAAAGAGATAAGAAGGAAGTAAAATTTAAGTAGTATTTCCAATGTGTCTATAAATAGCATTTCGCCACGTCATCTGACATGAACTGACTACAAAGAATACAAGTAATCATAATTTTGTTGGCATCTAAGTTTATGTTTACAGATCATAAAGTCATAATGGTCAAATATCACAATGGTGTTTAACACCACTTTCAACAATATTTCAGTTATATCGTGGGGGTCAGTTTTACTGGTGAAGAAAGCAGGAGTACCCGGAGACAATCGCCGACCTGTTGTAAGTGTCTGACAAACTTTATCACATAATGTTGTACACCTCGCCATGTTCCAGATTCGAACTCACAACATCAGTGGTGATAGGCAATGATCTCGTAGATAGTTATAAATCCAACTACCATACGATCACGGCCACGATGGCCACTAGGTTAGTATTATTGTGTACCTGTGACATAAAAGTTTAATTAGTGGACATTTTATTAATGTTTCGATTGTCATTCTAGTAAAAATCAAAATCAAAAGAAGTTTAAACGGCGATAGTAAACAATTTCACCAATATCAACAAAAGGAACGATTACATATCATCTCAACTGAACACACTGAATTAGTGAATACAAGAAGACTAGGACATATGATGAAGGAAATTTAGTTGTTGATTTGGAATAGGTAGACAGAATGTGACGATGTTAACCTGTTAATGTATGGACATTCGATTGGTGCAGCTTTAATTGATGAGTTGGTTTTGTTTTGTCAAATTGTCAAAGAGTTTGAGTTACACATTAGTTAAAGAACACTCTTTAACAAATCTGATCTGACAGTGAACATGGGAATAGTAATATAACAGGATAATATAACATATCTTACTGTTGTTGCCAGATGCCAACAGGGGACTCACATATCACCAAATGAGTGCAAAAAATAACGCAGTTTAAAAAGTGAAAACCGATTTCTTAAAATTTTTGCCGATTTTTAGATTGGAATCCTCTTTTTATAGACACTATTTTATTACCATTGACTGTATAGATTTCTTTTATTGATAATGTGTCCGGCGTTTGTGAGTATAGGGGATCGTAGTGGTCATGATCGTACTGTAGTTGAATTTACAACTATCTATGCAATCACCTTTAAAATTATGAGTTGGAACCCAGTTTGTCGGGAGAGGTATGTGTTTTTCTACGGGTACTCCAATTTCCTCCACAAATAAAACTGACCACAACGATATAACTAAAAGATCTTTGAGAGTGGCGTTAAACACTATAACTCTATAATAACTATACATATTGTTGTTATGCATGTCTGTATTATGATACACTCTTCCCAGAATATGATAATCATTCAAAATGAAAAACAAATGACATATCACAGTCAAAACAATTCCAAAATATAACAGGAAATTATTGAGTGTAAGGATTTCGATAAAGATGTACTCAGATTGATTGAATGATTTTTAGTGTTTAACGCCACTTTCAACAATATTTTAGCTATATCATGGCGACCAGTTTTAGTGGTGGAGGAGGCCGGAGAGAACGACCGACCATGGGCAAGCAACTGGTNAACTTTATCACTTGCGGCTGTGAGTCGAGTGCACCCTTTTTGTAATTTACAAAGCCGTGCGCGAACCCACGCCGTATTAGTGATGGGCTTGTATGAGTTGTTAGATCCAGCGACCTAACTCATTGAGCCACCCGGGCCCCCACGATGTAAGTATTGAAGACATCAATGTGTCGTTATATTATTACCGTCTTTCAATGCCAAACATGACCACATCGTAAATACCTTCAGCAATACGATTGGATTATCAGGATAAAACATACAACACAGCTATGAAGTATCACAAATGAAAACAAGTGAATAGTGTAAAAATGGTTTAATGGAAACGTAGGTTCAAGCTTAACCAGTTATTTAGTCGACGTGAACCGGTGTTTCTTATTTACGCTTCTCATTCGGGTATGGTATACAAAGCTTATATATCTTAATCAGTACAACAAAGCAAATATTAAATGGTTCTAATACATACAGAATATATGATTTATATTGCTAATCCGATGCTTAAAGGTTTCTAGACACTTTGAAAAACAAATTACAGTCAAACATGTTTTAGTGACCACCTCTATAAAGAAATAGCATGTATTGTGTGACATAAATTTTAATATCCCTCAATGCTAAGTACATGTATAAATAAGAGCTCACTCCCATTGTTTAGTACAGACAATTCAATGAACGATGTCATAGTTAAGATAGATGCATGGAGGAAAACATCTTCTCTTAACAAGACAATGTAAAACAAAATAATACCACACTATCGGAACAATGAAATGATTCGTACAGGCAAATGTTTTCCAAATGTAAATAAATGACAACGGCCGAATATAACTATGGGATCAGCGTTATTGCATCGAAAAACGAGTTCTTACTTTGGTGTTATTACTTACTATCAAGTTTAATGTTAAATAGTACAAGAGGCAATCACAAGTCATAAAAGGAAACCAAGCTTAACATTGAACTAAATATAATTGCCAAAGGCCCAATACAATCTCTCATCATCAGTTCGCAAGTGAAATAATACTTTTCTACAAGGTGTTCATATCTTTCGAAAAACTTCTTAAACAGATTTTAAAATATTTTAAAGTATAGATATTATGAATCTTTACATTTTCTTTTTTTATTTAAGTAGATAATATTTAATGTGTTACATTTTAGGTTTGTAACTAGAGTAACAAGACAGGTGTCACATATGTAGCAGGAACTGCTTAACTTTCCCGAGCACCTGAGTTCACTCTCGGTTCTTAATGTTATACGTGATGCTCAATCTTTGTTGTCTGGTGTCATGTTTTGTAGATCATTGTTTGTCTTTGTGTTCCTTTTTATTGTGGCCATTGTATTGTTTTTCTTCCGTTTTGATGCGTTTCCTATGTAAGACAAGCCATAAAGACAGCTGCGCGTGACCTTGTCTTACATGGCATTGTCAGCCAATCAAATCTGCCGAGTATTATCAATAGTCCGCTTCTACGACTGCTGTCGTAATATAAATTGCCGTCTTAGTACATCTAAAAAAGCTTCAAATATCAATTTACCTGAATTTTAACTGATTTCCCCTAATAGACTTAATGCGGTTTTAAATAAGTGTGTATTTACTGCATTGAACGTGGCGTTGTAATATTTTGTGTAGTAAACATGACATTGACATGCGGATGAATGAATGAAATCGACATGCTTTGTTTTTAATTTGAAACGGAAGAAACAGGTACTTGCACTCGTCCTTATTGAAGATCTTGGATTTCTTCCTCTCGTGAGAGAAATTCAGCATCTTTCCACTCGTTCCGCTACGCTCCACTCGTGAAAAGACGGAATTTCTCGCACTCGTGGAAGAAATCCCAGATCTTCAATAGGGACTCGTGTAAGAAACTATTAGTCTTACTGTGATTGCCGGCTTCTGATTACCCCGTTGGTACCTTTAAACTTTTCTTAAAAGACTTTAGATTATAGATTTTAAAAAATATTAAACATCTTTCAATTATTTAGATGTCTAGTTTTTTAATTACAGGTATGGATACCAGACCAAATTTATCGCTGCGTTTTTACAACTTTCTATGTGATGAATTTGGATCACCGGAAGTTGTTAAAACACGACGGTTGTTTTATACAGCATTGGACATGAGTATGGAAGCGCCGAAATGTACCCACATCACCAGTGGTAGTAAAGGGGAGGGGCTAAATATGGCAGGAAGTGATTTAGATGTTATGTACGTACAAAAAAAACATCACAGTGATTGAATCAACGTCTGCGAATGTTAATATTAAACCGAACACATTCGTTATGCACAGTGACTTAGCTAAACCTGGATTTACACAACTAAAATTGTGTAGCTTTATGCACGAAGTTAATATTGAAATATTTTGTGAACAATGTGGACTTGACTATTTCATGTCAAGTGAATATATTAAATTATGGCTTCTAACTCTTAATACAAATTCCGTCAGTCATCGATTAAATATAATCCATGGACCCTGTGTCGCAGATGAGAACGAAGAATTCGATAGAGCATATAGCCTTCGCTGCAAGTCATGGATATCACAGGCAAATGCTTGGCTTTACAGAAGTAGAATGTGGCCACCTGCAGACATAGTCTCAAATATTGAGAGCTATGGCGTGTTACTTGTTCCAATTGGCTGTAAAAATTCTCCAAGCGAACGCCTTGAATGGCGGATTTCATTTTCTGTCGCCGAAAAACATTTGATATATTCATTTTCGCATACGCAATTACTTTGCTTAAACATTTGCTGAAGGAAGTTATTGAAAAGAATCCAAGATTGAAGGGTTCGTTATGTTCCTATTTTTTGAAGACAATGTTGTTTTGGTTATCCGAAGAACTAGATACGTCATTTTGGACACCACAAAATCTACTCTTGTGTTTTGATAGTTGTTTCCGTAGACTTGTTTATTGCGTGAAATATTGCATACTCCCTCATTATTTCATCATTGACAATAATTTATTTGAAGATAGATTTAGCACAGAAGATGGCAGTAACTTGCAGACATTGTTGGTTGAGCTGTATCGAACAGGACCTTCATGTTTACCATTATTTCAACGGTTTTCTACAATCCTTCATCCACCTGTACCGTCCAGATATGATAATCTGCTTAATCAATTAAATGCTTTAAAGGAATTAGATATATATGAGCAATTTATGAACGAAAGTTTAGGTATAAAGCGTAGACTCGTAACCAGTTTTAAACTTTATAAGAAAATGAAATACTCTATCGTGTGTGATGCTATGTTTTCAAGACTATGTCATAGCATAGGTGATTTAGTTCTTTCTGTTGCGGCGTCCACAGCAAGAAACGGTAACAAATTTCGTTATGAAACATATAAGGAATACACATCGTATGAGTTACTTGGATTACAAACGTGTGACGTCACAAGATGGCTTCACCTAGCTACATACTTTTATTCTCAGAATCAATTTACATTTTCATTGAAAATCATTGACCATGTTTTAACACAATGTACACCCGATAAACTTTACTATTCCAAAGACAAGTTTACTCGTGAACATGTGCAAGGCATTGTCCACGAAGAGTTATATCAGTTGAAAACGATTGCAAACATTGTTAAAAAGAGAAACGTTATAAAAAGGATTGCATTTCCTAACAACGCTACAATTCCACATGAATTGAAGACTGAAATATACTTTAAAGGTTATTCATTAAAACCACCAGTCGTGTATGCTCATTTCCTTAGTTTTCTCTGTTATTTTAAACAAAATGATTACAGAAATTGTCAAATCGCACTTAGCTCATTAAAACTAACCATTAAGAGCTTTTATTGTATTGAAGATATTGAAGAGTTAGCAGAGTCGTTTAACTGCCTGGGTGTTGCTTATCGAATGTTGGGTCTGATGAAAGATGCCAGGAAATACTTTCTAGTTTCTATTCGATTTCATAAACCTCAAGAAGCATACGGTAATTTCATGCTTCAGAGTTGTAATAATAACAGTTGAAGTTGTTTATATAATGAAGGAATGGACTTGATTTTCATGAATTAAAATCATGTTTACAAAGAGCATATATACATCAATATAAATAATAAATTTTTATAACCATATATGAACAATTGTGTTATTACTAGGTAGCTTTGAGGAGTGACTATCACATTTCTAATTTTAATGAATCTACAAAGTTTGTTTGCTAATATTACATGAATTAAATAATTGTTGTAAATTTGCATTGTAGGTACAGTTGTGTGACAGTTCTTTCTTTCTTTCTTTCTTTCTTTAAGAGCACCGCATGACATGATTTAATGATATTCATCGTCGAATTTATTTGAGCCACAAAGAAGGCAATATATTGTGTTTAGATTGTTTTTACCATCTGTCTGTCTCAATCGTTTTCTTGTTAGACCAAACTTATTCATTTTAATGTTGTATCATTACATGTTGTGAACATCGTTTTTATCTGGATATCATAACGGACATCACACCACGGAACTCAGAACGTAAAGACACATAATTGGACTACACAAACAAATAACACTTGAGTACAGCAAGACGGTTATTTGTAATCTTATAAAATGATAGGATATGATTATCTGTGTAGTAAGGATTATACGCGGAATGCAATTCATAAAAGAAAACAGGTTGATTTAAACATATTTTATTGTCAAATATATACAATAGGATTGAACACAAGTTTTACAACTTATATGAAGTTCTCTCCAGTAACATACAAACATAGGTCTGACAGAGAACATGACGGATAATAAGTGAATAATCATTTATGGCATAGCAAAATTAAACATTAACAGATAAGTAAAATGGGGGGGGGGTTATGTTCCTTCAGTGAATCGCCTACTGAATGTCTGCACTGCTTTCGATAACAATATATTTTGGGCTTGGGTTTTATTAGAATCTCCAAATAGTAAAATTCTAATATTTCTCTGAAAATTATGGTGGTGCAACAATTGAAAGAGAACTGTCCTCTGTTCGATATACAAGCGACAGTTCAAGAGAAAGTGGGAGGAGTCCTCCCTGGTAAACCCACAAACACATCTCGAATCTGTTATTATATTGGATCGAAATAGATCATACTTGAGCGAGCTACAACTACGACGTAATCTTGCATATAAAATATTATGTCGTCTATCCCCGACTAAGAAATGAGCCGGAATTTTAGTCAGTACAACTTTACTTTTAAGTTTTATTTTAAATGAGTCCGATATTCTGGTATTTCTGGTGTCATTGTCTAGACTGTTCCAAAGATTTATGACAGACGGGATGAACGAAGATTGGTATAACGATAAGCGACATCTTGGGACAGTGTAGTCATTTCTGTTTCGAACAGGGTAGTTGGTAACATCACGAACCAGAGGGGGTAATAAGTCACACAGATAAGATAGGGCGTGTCCATGGTACATATTATACATTAAACATAATTTTTTGCGTTCCCGTCTACTTGATAATTTTTCCCATCCAGTTTCTTGATATAAAGAATCCCTACTTGAATACGCAGTTAACCCAGTAACAATACGTGCTGCTTCTAGTTGTAATTTTTCTAGTCTGTCGTTGTCCGTCTGTGAAAAATTGTCCCACACTTCGCAAGAATATTCTAACAAAGGTCTAATAAAAGTTAAGTAGATGTTTTCAAGAATTTCCCGTTTTAGAATAAATTTCAATTTTCTTAGAACACATAATTGCTTGGATGCCTTAGATAGTATGTAATCAATATGTCGTGTCCATTTACCGTCAGAACTGAACACGATACCCAGGTGTTTATGGAAGTCAACGGATAGTATGTCGGTTTGTCCAAACTTGAAGCTAAGATTTCCTTGTCGTCTATTATCAAATAGCATGATGTCAGTTTTATCTGGATTGAACGTTATTAACCAGACTTCACTCCACTTTTTAATGTTTGAGAGGTCAGAATTAACCATGTCCTGCAAGTTTTTTAGATCGTTACTAGTATGTCCAAGAGATGTATCGTCTGCAAAAAGTCTACATATACCGTCTGTGTGGTCGGCTATGTCGTTAATATAAATTAGAAATAGTATGGGGCCTAACACTGATCCCTGAGGGACACCAGCGTATAAACAACCAACTTCTGATTCTGTGTTATTCAGTACAACTTTCTGTTTTCTGTCAGTGAGATAGGTTTTAAACCATTCCAAGATGTCGACTCTCACGCCATATTTCTCTAGTTTGTAAATCAAGCCCCTGATCCAGATACGATCAAATGCCTTACTTACATCGCAAAACGTCCATGTCAAAGGAGTCTGATTTTCAAATGCAGTCATTATACAATGGTATATTTCAACTAATTGATGTGTAGTGGAATAGCCAGGGAGAAAGCCAGACTGAAGTTTATGTAGATACTTATGGCGACTAAACAGGTTCCCGTGTTACTTTTCAAAAAAGCGTTTATTCAACGATAAGTTGTATATTTTGTAAATCAAGGGAGACAATCGCTTTTATGTTCTGTTGTTGCCTTCATGTTAATATATAGATTTAGCACATGTACCTTTGGGAGAATAAGTTCGTTAGTGATGATACAAATCAGACACCTGCTTTGTACAAAGCTAAGAAAGATTTAAGGATACTAAAGAGTGGTTAATCTGAATAGTTTGGTGGTTTCGTTGATCACACCTATCCCATTGAGCTTTAGATAAAGGATACCACATGTAAAGATGCAGCTAGGTCTACTTCATTCCTTGACATAAACCTCACATTTGACAGTGATGTCTGGTTAAGAACGAAACCTTATGACAAATCAGATGATTGCAACTTTCCCACTTTGAACCTTCCATTTACATGTAACAACATTCCAGCAGTACCTGGATATGGAGTATATATCTCTCAGTTGTTCCGACATTCCAGAACTTGTGGTTTCTATCAGGATTTCATGAAAGAGGGTAGCTGCTAACAGGGAAACTACCGAAGCAAGGGTTCCTATTGGTCATTACTTAGACGAATTTACGGTCAACACCTATGACCATGACTTGATTAATCGTCACAGAATATCTGTGTCACAAATTGCCATTGATAAATTTCACATGTCACAAGCACTCCCCAGTTCTTTCCTCATTCATCATCAGGTTTGTAACTATAGTAGTACGACGGTTGTCACTAGTGGAGAATGAACTGCTTATCCTTCCGGAGCAGCTGAGTTCACCACAGTTTTAGTGGGGTTCTTGTTACTCGATATTATCATTAGTTTTCTATGTATTTCTTTCTAGATTGTTGTTTGTCCTTTTGTCCTTTTTCTGTATCCATTGTATTGTCTGTCCTTCGATTTACGGATTCTGATAACCTCTTTGATATCTTCGAATTCTTTAAGAATTGAATGCATTCTTTTGAAGTTTCATTGGGATATGAAAGCGTTGACCGAAGTACATGTTGAAAATGTAGTTCGATCAACGCTTTCATACCCCAATGAAACTTCAAAAGAATGCATTCAATTCTTATAATTATATTTAAATCACACCAAAATTTAATATAGTTGAATTTTTCGTTGTGAATTTTATTTGTGTTAGATTATTTGCTGTTGGAAATTACTACGCCATTGATTATTTACATCTGACGTCGTCATGGAGGCACGTGCAAGTTCGGGTTTGAGTTTCATTTAGATATGAAACATCTCTTTTATAATCATGTGACCACTTCATAACCAATCATATTGTAACGTTTCAATGAAAAACAGAAGTAATGTAATTATTCTTATATGAAGACCATTACTTCGTCTCACAGTGGATTCAGTAGGGTGGGAAATATCAAATACAAAGATGAAATGGACTTAATATATACGTGGCTTGACCTGACTGGAATAAGGAATATCAGAGAACAAGACGAAGTTAGCATTGGTACAATGTAGAGTGTGGTAGTACAAAAACACATTGATGATGGAATAGAAAGCTTAGAACAGATCACAGAGACCATTAACAGCGGTACTGGGAACATCAAAGAACAATACATGAACAACAGTGACAAAGAGAACATTCCTTGCAATATTAATGAGAATGAAAGTCGAGGAACAAATGATGGAAAACTGTGGAATGAAAAACTTATCTGCACATAACAATCTAGATTAAAACTCGGGTATGAACCAGATCAGAAACATGGATATGCTTAGCATATGACCGCTTGTAAATGTTTTATGACAACGATACTTACCTGGGGGAAGCTTAGAAAAAAAATTTACTTAATGAAGTTTATGCTAACTGTATGGGGAAATAATCAACAAGAAACGAAATTTACATGTGTGGCCAAAAGGACAAAACATATTTGTGTTGGTATCCATTAGATAAAGTCGTCGCTCTAACAAGATCACCTGCAGCTATCATTGGAACTAAAAACTATTTCATGGACATATCTGTAGGACAATAATTCATATAGAATAAAAGTGGTTAAGTTGAAGTCACCACTTCGACAGTTTTACAGACGTCACCATGACCTGATCTGGTTAACCGTTGTGAATATTTGTGTCACAAATGACCACGGATCTGTTTCGTTTGTCGTTATCATAATCCTGTCCTTCATTCATGATTTTTCATAGGGTTTGTACCACAAGAGTACCACGATGGGTGCCACTAGTGTAGCTGGATCTGCTTATCCTAAAGACGCAGATGAGTTCACCCCTGGTTTTTGTGAGAATCATGCTGCTCAATCTAGTTTCTTGTGTAGCATTTTGTGGATCATTATTTGTCCTCTTTCTTTTGGTCATTATATGGTTTGTCTGTCGACTAACGGCCTCTGATTAGTCCTTGTCCCAAACTCTTCTTATTAGCCTCACATTGTATATACGTTTGTATTGGACGTTATTTCAAATTGAAAAACAATAGAAATTTACATCTAAAGACAGTGTCATTGATTGAGGGATTCATCGTGTTACCCACTTCTATGATGTTACTCCTAAATCCCATACAGTTACTGATGATATATTTACATATATTTTAAACATGCCTTAGAATCTGAACTTAAATTATTTTGTTAAGTATATGTCTGATTGTCTTTTACATGATTCTCAAATCTGATTTAGTGTGCACAAGATATGTTTTGCAATGAAACCAACGTTAATCATCTGTGTTATTTGCATGTTTCATGAAAATGTGTGAATTACCAGTAATTTACCACACATTTTTTGTAAATTATATTACTTCTAGTAACATGTAAGAACATAATTATTTGTTTTCTATGTTATTCTGGTTGACATAACTCACTTTTAAGAAATGTGTTCTATGGTAACAGGAAAGAACCTTTATGCCAGTACCTTGATTTTGTGTTGCTATGGTTACCAGACAGGTGCTAATTCAGAATTAGAAAATGGTTGTGTGATCCATGATGGTTCTGCTTCATTTTGCGACATTAAAATGTTCATTCAAAACAACTTTATTATCAAGTATTCTTACAATTAAAACTTGCCAATTTCCGATATAAATATCGAACAAAAGTTTTTAATATTTAAATGTGTCTCAGAGCAGTGAGAATTAATTTACCTACCATCTTTTAGTGTTAGATTTATGGTATTGAACGCCACTTTCAACAATATTTCAGTTATATCGTGGCGGTCAGTTTTATTGGTGAATGAAACCGGAGTACCCGGAGAAAACCACCCGCCTGCCCCAGATCACTGATAAAACTTGATCACATAATGTTGTATCGAGTACATTTCACTATGAGTGAGATTCCAATTCACAACTTTAGTGGTGATATGCACTGATTACACTACCATACGACCACGACCACGACGGTCCCTTGTCATCTTTTAATAAGTGTTAATTATATATAGATACCTGTGAATTATAGAATTTTCCTAGTTAAATAAAAACGATAATTTCCACATTTTTAGTTTTACTCTCACTATATTTCGCGCCATTTCGTTGTAGGAGATATGTTTTTGTATGTTTTACAGTTACCTCTCTTTGACCGTTTTGTATAGTTTCGCAGCTTTTTGAAGCGATATACATTATATTATATCTCTACGCTACACACGTAGTACAATTAAGCTAATTTTATATCAAATTTGAATCGAAACATTTTTTTATCCACTAGTATACAATAGATACTACATGTATACCTAATTGACGAATTTCAAATTACGCTGTAGCTCATTCATGCGCTACGTGCATCCGTGAGTTACTGCGCTATTTTGGTCATTAATGAATTTACTTGCATCCTGAAATAAATGACCACCTTACAGATACCTATACGGTATATATTCGACAAATAAGTACATTATACTCCATTTTCTATATACAATGTATGGCGAACCACTAACCTTCCATTCAGGACGTGATCAAGTTTACAAACAATATATCATGTTGGCAATAAAGATTACAGTGATATGATCTTTTTGATGGGAGTCCAGATTGCCACATGAAAATTTAGGTTCACATGGATATAATCGGACAATTTTGCCTGGCAACAGGCCTCTATTAACATATGTACTGCTGTTTAAGTACAACAAGCATGCCAATATCATACACGAGATACTGGCCTGTAGGCCCCTTCTCAAAGTCAATATATAATTTTCTATTATATCCCGCTATATATTTTCTCTTTACAATTTTTTTTTAAATTAGTGATAAAGTTACTATTTTGTCACTTCGTAGAAATGAAATTATGATTAATACTCCCAAATGACTATTGTTCCTGGGGGGAAATAATCTTCAAATTATTCCTGCTTTTTTATAATTCTGTATATGATTCGTCCCGCAGAACTATCGGACGTCCCTTTGGGAAGGATTATACCTTGGTGGATGTTATTTGTGTTTACCGCAGCATTAATCAATTTTGAACTATATTGTGACTACAAGACTTATTGTGGGGTTTAATGCACGGTCAGTTTTAACGAACTGGCCGAGAACAAAACTCCCCATTTGGGTACGTAGATGTATGGAAACACTAATACTCGACGTGAGAATCCAGACACGAACTGGTTGTACCCTACAGCAAAGACCAGATAAAAACTTTTAAAAAATCCAACAAAAGGATACCTCTTCTGATAGACTATTTGACCTCGGTGGTATTATCTACCAAGTAGTCAGTGCTTCGGCACTGGCATGATTTATTAGATATATTTTGTATTGAAATTTACATCTCCTAAATCATAAAATATTATTAAAATTAATGTTTTCCTTCCTCATGTATATATGACCTTAGCTGATTTTGGCTATTAAGGTTTTAGACCCTTTAGTTTTCTGGTTCCCTAAGACTTTTAAATTATTTGTCTTTGAGCGTACCTGATGTAGGTTTTACCGGAAACGCGTCATATGCACTATTTTTTCATATCTACGTTTTTATGTTAATTATATTTGGTTTTCATTGAACACACTAGTGGTAATTATTTTGAAAAATATTCAGAATGAAAGTGTTTTTTATTTTTTTCATTTTTTATCCGTCTAACTTAAATGTATGAAATTTGAAAACTTTTTGTTAACCGTAGAAATTATCATCATTGCAAATATTTGATATAACCTGTGATTTATATTTAAGGAGATATTTTCTCTTGTTTAAACATTAGATATGTCACACCTTGATAATGGTCATCCTAAGTAACTGGCGTTTTTCGGAAATATGTGAAAATTTACCCACTACCTAATATGACTTGTTTTTATCATATAACCTTATCAATATTATTGGACAATGTGTAATGTGTTCATAGAGATTACCGCGTTCTTCTTTTGATAAAATTCAGGCAATTAAACGCGTACATTTATATTAGTCCATAACCCCCCACCTTCCATGTTAACATATTTTTCTAAGTCCTCCTATATATCTTCTTGAGAAAAAAAAACATGTTAACATTGAATATTTTGGGATGAACTTACATTTTTGAGCCCTTTTTAACATCCTTTCGACAATTTTGCCGGATTTTCAGATTTTTTCATTCTACACTGTTGCTGAGGTCTTGTAGCTTATGAACAACTATTAGAATATAAAAACTGGGGTTTGGTGGATAGCTGATTATATTATCGTTCAAATGAATACAAGTTATTAATATTTTATGAAGTTCAGTAATCGTAGGAGACAAAAAATCTATCCCTACCCCTGATAAAATTGCGTAAAAACGAGATTTTTCACCATTTGTTTTCAATAGACAAAATATTACGCAACTTTGATGATATTTTTATAATGAATTTATTAAAACTATCGCATTTACGGAAAATTAAACCCATTACATCATCAAAAAACATGTTTTGTAGTGAAGATTGCAGAAAATGGAATATTATGATTTTTGCCGATTTTAGCTCTATTCAGCCCAAAGCGTGTAATATCTTTTTCATAATATAAATGGACAACCAAATTATACATCTGTCGTGTGAAGTTATGTTCTGGAGACATTTTAAAATAAAATGTGTTCTAGTACCACCCTGTATAGGGCTGCCAGCGGCAAAATATTACCACTTACCCTGCCGAAAATCGCATAATATTTTCTCATCAATATTAGTCCGTGGGCAAGCATAACCCCCCGTACACCCCCCATCTTCCATGTTAACATATTGTTTTAAGTCCTCCTATATATCATCTTGAAGAAAAAACATGTTAACATTGAAAATTTTGGGACGAACTTACCGTTTGAGGCTAATATTTACACCCTATCGCAGCTTTTTGAGGATTTTTAATTTTTTCCAATTTTTGTCTTTGCGAGCATTAAATGCTACACATATTCTCACAATGTGAAAAAAAAGCACACTATCACAGAAATGTACAACCCAATATCACAGTTAGCTAATACTTCTGGTTAACTGATCGTAAATGAGTGAGTTATTGTTTAACACCAAGTGAGCAATGTTTCAGCTATAGAATATTGAGAACAAGTTACATGATGATGATGATGATGATGACGACGACGACGACGACGACGATGATGATGACGACGACGATGATGATGATGATGATGATGATAGAGTTATACTATTCCAACACCCCGAACTGGATTTTGATAGTGCTAGCTAACTGAAAGGACAGCCTGCGGGTATACATGATGCTTCACTCGGACACATTATTCTGATGATTCCGAGCTAACCAGTCTATGTTCTTTCTCCTAACGCTACGTGCTTAGCAGAGTAGCAACAAATACCTATTTCATAATATATTGGTTTGACGCGACCGTGTTCGACAACACGATTTACCGCACATTAGGAAAGCATGCAAACCATTACTTCGCAGATACGGTAAACCAATCTATTAAATTCATATCTCTCACTTGTTCCCATTTCCAGCTATGTGGTAGCGGGTGAGATAAGAGGACACCCCATTACGGGTCACAAGCGAGTGACCTTATGTATCATCCAATGAAAATGGCGATTGCAAAAATATGAAAATGTAACAAAAGTGCTTTGCATGCTATAGGCAATCCGATTGCCAGAAACACGCAATTTATCATATCATTATATATTCATAACATAGGGTCACTCACATATTACCCGTAATTAGGTTTTCCTCAGATCTCCCACGCTGCGACATATCAGTAGAGAGGTACAAGTTAATCGACTTGCAACTAACTACACATGTAGAATACGTTGGCTGCAGAGCATCACTTTTATGTCATGTTATGCAAACAAAAATTGCTAGTAAACCTATGATTATTTTTCATAAAAATATTATATATAGCATCAATTAATATGTGCGCAAACACGAATCAAGGAGTTTATGGAATTCCATATTCAAATTACTACACCCCACTAATAAACAAACATAACTATCTATCTGTGATCTACCAGTCGTACGACACGACACAGGAATGAAGGAAGAATGCATCAAGCTATAACGATGATACCGGAAGTATTTTAACAGAACAACAAACAATATGCTATGCTATTTTATCAGTTAAATTTGACACCAAATACGGTCGTGTTAAGTATAAGTATAATAAGCGTCGTACTATCTTAAAACTATTAAAAGGAGTGGTCAGTGTATTGACGTTCACCTCATATCATTTCCAAACAGCCTCAATAAGTCATAGCAATGCAGCAAAAGGTGTTCAATGTTATTTTTGTTGTGTTTTCCTGTTCGTTGGTGCTAGTTCAGTCGTCAGGAAGGTGTACAAATACGACAATAGATATAGATATATCTTTTTCAGGCAGTAGTCATGACAAAATAGTCGCCTGTGACAGTCTCTGTCAATATAATGCCAAGAAAAATGGAACTGGTTTATACTGTTACCATAACACCAGGATAATATGTCCTGAAGTGACTGTGAATGGAAACGAGGCTGTATCCTGTATTTCATCTTCTATGTGCAGATGTAATATTATTCGATGTGACGTTTGCAGTCCTACAAGTAAGTTATTCTGCTCTTGTTCATTTTGATAGTTAGTATCTCTCTTTACATGTTTTGAAGATTTTTTTTTACATTCACCACATTGTCCTCTGACTTTTATATTTGTTAGACAGTGTCACAAAGGCGAAGTGTAATATTTTCTTGAATGGTTGAACCGGACAATTTTATGCTATATTTTCGACTCATGTTCGTCACCGTAAATTTATGAAATATTGTAAATGTTATTTGTTTCATTCATTCATTCATTGTTACTTCATATTCATCATGACATATGACTGACTGACGACTTTTCTTGTAAACGTCACTGTATTTTAACACTGTAAATTGCACGTTTGGCATGAAAACTTATATGAACGCCATATATTTGCAGGTATGTACATTTTTATTATCCAGTTTGAAACGATTCATTTAGATTTTGTCTTTTAAATTAATTTATCTAAAAGTTTTATATATCAAATAAGTTCAAACTTAGATAAAAGGATACCACAGACACAGCTCAAGGTCTGGCACATTTATATTTACACATAGTAACTGCATGTGAAGGCTTATTGAGAACAATGCATTACGACAAAAGAGATGATTTCAATTTTCCTATTGTGAACTTTCCATATATAGCATTCCAGTGTCACTTTCATATGGAGTGTATGTCTCTCATGTGACGTTATGTTATTCTAAAGCTTGTGTTTCTATCACGAATTCCTTGATAGATGGCTGCTGCATACAGGAAAACTACAGAATCAGGGATTCCTTGTATGAAACTCGTCACTTTACCATCATGACTTACTTAACCGTTGTACAGAATGTCCGTATCACATAATACCGTGGATTTGTTTAGCTTGCCGTAGTTAAATCTCGTCCTTTCCCTGTCCACCGAGTTTGTACCATGACGGGTACCACTAGTTGAGCAGGAACCGGTTATCCTTCCCGATTGCATGACTTCACCTTCGCAGTTTTAGGTGGGTTTTATATTGTTCCTCTTTAGTGTTCGGTGTACTCATTTGTGGGCAATTGTTTGTCTTCTTCAATTGACGAAATTATATTGATAACAATCAAGACTAACCATCATTAACCACTTTACTTTCAGCAGTGTTACCAAGTACAAGTTTACCTGGAAAGTCAACGTCAGAAAATGTATCAACAACTAAGAAAATTCTGTCCATTGTGGTGGGAAAGCCTGCTACAACAGCTCCGGGGAGAAACGTTTCATCAAATGACACAAATATTACTCCATCCAGAACAACACTTCTACACCTACAAACTATACCAATGAATATATCAACGGAATTATATCATACAATACCAAATACAACAGATACGACAAGTCCAGCGAAATATGAATATATTAAGACAACTGCTTCAACAGGCAGATCAACACAGTTGTCAAATACATCAGTTGTATCAATAAGCAGAACAACACATCTGCCGAATACGTCAACTGTTTCAACACACAAAACAACACATCTGCCGAATACGTCAACTGTATCAATAAACAGAACAACACATCTGCCGAATACGTCAACTGTATCAATAAACAGAACAACACATCTGCCGAATACGTCAACTGTATCAACAAACAAAACAACACATCTGCCGAATACGTCAACTGTATCAATAAACAGAACAACACATCTGCCGAATACGTCAACTGTTTCAATAAACAGAACAACACATCTGCCGAATACGTCAACTGTTTCAATAAGCAGAACAACACATCTGCCGAATACGTCAACTGTTTCAATAAACAGAACAACACATCTGCCGAATACGTCAACTGTTTCAATAAGCAGAACAACACATCTGCCGAATACGTCAACTGCATCAACAAACAAAACAACACAGCTGCCAAATACTAGGATGTCAACTGATTCAATAAACAAAACAACACAGTTGCCAAATACGTCAGCTGTTTTAATAAGCAGAACTCCAAAGTTGGCAATTACGTCAACTGTTCTGGCATTCACATCACTTTTGAGTACCAACACAATAAATATACCAATCACAGGAAAAACAGAAACAACTAGTACAGATGGTCAACAACGAACGCAATATACCAGTGAACATATCCAGAAAGTCGAGAGTACAACAGCAGAACTAAAACCCATGCACATGTCAGGTTGGTATTTG
The DNA here is from genome assembly GCA_002080005.1 of Gigantidas platifrons. Classification (NCBI taxonomy): domain Eukaryota; kingdom Metazoa; phylum Mollusca; class Bivalvia; order Mytilida; family Modiolidae; genus Gigantidas; species Gigantidas platifrons. The sequence goes on along the minus strand of MJUT01018045.1, from coordinate 256,233 downwards.
TGTCTTTTTTGCTTTATTATTTTTTTTTGGCATTGTATTATCTACCCTTCAATTTACGATCCAAGGCGACCCTATCGCTATCTTCAAACTTTCTTATACCACATTTGTATCCAATGCCAACCATTTTAAAGAATAGTGATGGACTTTAAACGCCATGTGAGCTTTTCTCATCACTAGGTGTCCATCGTCCATTGTCTGTTAGCTTTTTACATTTGAATATTGACCTCGGAAATCGGTTGGCCAAATGAACTGAAACTTGGTAGGAAGCATTTATGGAATGTCCTCTAAAGGGAATACTCATTTCGTCCCGATCCGTTAACAAACATAGTCGCTATGTGCAATTCCTGTTTCTGATTGGCTGAAATTAAAAAAATAATAATTATGAAATTAGTAGACAGTGAATTATTACTTTGTAGGAATAATGTATGGGAGGTGCTGTGCAAACTTGCCATATTAAGTATCGATCGGACAACCAATATGGCCACCATAGGCATTGTTTTTTTATGTTATTGGCTGGCTTTTTATTATTTTCTCCTCTGAAATTACAGGGCCCAATTAATTGCTATTTTATAAGATTGGGAGGTTCCCGAAAAAACGTTCACATTCTGTTTGACGACTAAGATGACCGGCACGGACATCCTTGTTTTGTTGATTGCCTATGTAAGATGAGTTTGAAGATACCAAAGAGGCAATCAGAATTCGTATATCGAAGAAACCTTGTGAACGATACAGGCTCTTAAGAACCTTTTGTTATTGTTTTCAGTAAACACTTTTAAAGTGTGGAGGTATAATTCGAATCGATTCATATAATTCTTGTTTGATATTCAATTAGTTATTCTTGATTAAGTCACAAGCAAATCTTTCACACGCTTAATAGGGGCAGATCCAGGATTTCAAGTTAAGGGGGGCGCACTTAAAAAAAATCGCGCCGAGCGGAGGGAGGCGCGAAAATTTTGGGGGTATTTCGTGTGAAAAATCACAATTTTACGCAAAAATAAATCATATTTTTTTCCAATTTTAGGAGGGGCGCCCCCCCCCCCCCCTTGAATCCGCCCCTGCTTAAGTAATTTTTCCCATCAAAATATCCCTCTCATTTGCAAGAACTAAAAAAACAGCGAAGAATTATATTAGTTATTTTACTACATTCTACTACGCTAATCCTATTAATAAAAATGATAAGATACCATCTTCTCTTTCATGTAATCATTATCATGATTATCAGAATTAAGTTCCCCCAATTTGATTATATAAGTATATGAAATTGAGGGGACAATCAATATAGAAATATGACTTAGTTTATCTGCTGCGAGGAACAGCCGTGTGAAAATTTGCAAGAATCAAACATGCAACTAATCATCCTTAATATGGGACGGCAATGAGTCTACTTGCTATCAAATTACTACCAACTTACAGCAGCTGTTAATGAGAACCAACTTGTTAGGAGTGGACGTTTGTGTCCTGTTGAGCTCCAAAATGTTCCATCCGGGTTCATTTTATGATCTTTTTTTTCCCTCCTGTAGTAATCTCAACTCGACCCAGTGACTGCTTTTAATCATACCATGTATTGCTCATTCACTTCTTTTCCTCCTTGATATAACTCACAAACTGCTCACTTGACGTTAAACATTGTTTGTTGTCCGTTTCGTTGTGAACATTGTATTGTCTGTCTTTCAAATTACGTCTTATGAATAGCTTTTTCTTTCCTGTTAGAGGATGTTCAAAATGTTATTAAACATTAAAGGATACTACACTATAACTCTTTCATCTCCGAATTGCGGTATGATCGATAATAATAACATGAAAATGTATGTTCTACAAGCAATGTTTGATGTTAAAACAATAAATAAATATAGATTCTCCTTCAGTTGCCCGTGGGTTACGATATTTCTCCACGCGAGAGAGTTAAATTTAAAATTTTAACCACGAGCCGTAAGGCGAGTTGTTAAAATTTTCAATTTAACTCACGATAGTGGAGAAATATCGTAACCCGCATGGGCAACTGAAGGAGAATTTGTTTCCCCCATTATTTAACATGAACTTTATTTCAAAAGCCATCAAAGGAGTCAAACGAGTCAAATGCGGGGAAAGGCACGAGACATTTTAATCCTCTAGAGGATTACAGATTTTCCACTACTGGTTCAGCGGGGTTAAAACGACGTCATAATGGGAGAAATTTGCATAACTAATAGTCAGGTTCTATGGCGATATGGGGTTTGATAACTTGGTCAAAACCTAGAAGCGTTCCTGCTTTAATTGTAACTAATTAAACATGTATATTTCAAAACCAACGTATATGAATGGCACTAGACTCTCAAGAGTCTGGTTGCACGAGTCTGCCATTCCGGAGACATATTGTCAAGATGTTTGGGTAAATGATATTTATCGTAACCTTAAATAGTAACACGATGGCTGTCACTAGTGGAACAGAAATTGCGTACCCTTCCGGAGCACCCGAGTTCACTCCAGGTGTTTATCGGTGTTCATTTTGCTCTATGTTTTGTTGTTTGTATAATTTAGCCCATTAATCTCTTTCCTTTGATTTACAGCTTCTGATTACCTCTTTGATATCTTCAAACTTTTCTTTATAAACAATTTATGGGATGTGTCGTAACTACCAGTTTTGATAGGGCATATCTGGTCATTTTTAACGATCTGAGCGTTTAAAGCACCATGCCTTGAACTCTTGTGGTGGGTATTCAAAATCACGACAGTGGTGTTGGGCTTATGTTCAAAACTCAGCCATCCACACCCGCTTGTTGTTTTTCCCATTTAAATGTCAGTATAGCCAAATATATTTTACTAACCTATTTAAATATTTGTTTAATAATTTTAATTCGGCTTGTTTTCATTCCTTATATTAATTATGCACTGTATAAGCTGACGATTTACAATGTGAAAACTTAAGTCGTCATGTTCCCTTTGAAATAAAAAAAAAATGGTACCCACATTAGTTTATTAATAATGGAAACAAATTTTCATATTTAAGAAAAAAATCAATTCTAAATTATTTTATTGTCAGTACTAATTGACCATTATTTTTTTTCAGTGTTGGTCAGTCTGGTAATAATTACTGTTATGCTGTGTTGAGAGAGACAATGTCGATATATCGTTATTTGTGATAAATATTTGATTTTGAATAAATATATTTTAGTGTTCTGTTACATCATGTGTACACAGTATTTATTAAATAAGTGTCCGTCGTGAATGTCGTTGTCATGTTCCTTTGGTATTTAGTCATACATTGTACCGCTACATATGTGCATGTTCTCATTAAAATTGCGAGTTCGACTCCGACCGCTTCAAATTATACTTAAACTACGTACAGGTTTGTAAGTGACTGGAATATTGAAAATATTGAAATACTTACTGGCTTTAAACAGCCATAGCTAATACCTACCCGTATCTAGGATTGGTTGTTTTATTGTTGTGTATTTCAAGTGAATAGTACTTCAGCAGTATACTTCAAGTCTCTCTATTTCACCCAGTTTCAAATGTTCGGACATGAAAACTTAGATATCTAATTTAGTGGACACGACACGTTTCTGGAATAACCAGGTCAATAGTGGTTTAATAATGCTAATAATTTTACATTATTAACTACAGTTCTTAAGTTTTTTCATATTTTTTCTTTTCCTTTTTGAAGAGGTCGTTGTGGTCTTGATCGTATCACGTAGTTGGATTTGCAACTACCTATGTAATCAGTGCCAATCATCACTAACGTTGTGAGTTTAAATCACGCTCACGCGATGTGTACTCTATACAACATTATGTGATAAAAGTTTTCATTGACTTGCGACAGGTAGCTGGTTTTCTCCTGATACTGCGGTTTAGTTCACCAATAAAAATGAGCTCAAATCCCGCTCATGGCGAGGTGTACACGATACAACATTATGTGATAAAAGTTTTCATTGACTTGCGACAGGTCGCTGGTTTTCTCCTGATACTGCGGTTTAGTTCACCAATAAAAATGACCTCCACGATATAACTGAAATATTATTATGTTAAACACCATAACCCTAACCACTGTTTGTATATCTGCTAAACTGATATTTTACCAAATAATAATAATAATTTTCTTTAATACTAATAGATGTGCTAAAATTGTCTATTGCTTGCATGAATGCTTTTGTTTTATCTGGTATTATTTGACAGTTATGTCGCTATATAAAGCTCATCAGAACTGGTGGCATTTTGTTTATATTTATCACCGACTTTAAATAAATTTCACCTGAATCGATTTCCCTTGTGAATTTTATGGTTTATGGTGTTAAACGCCACTTTCCACAATATATTACAGTTATAGCGTGGCAGTCAGTTTTATTGGTGGAGGAAACCGGAGTACCCGGAGAAAACCACCGACCTGTCGCAAGTCACTGACAAACTTTATCACATAATGTTGTATGGAGTATACCTCGCCATGAATGAGAGGTGACAGGCATTGATTGCACAAGTAGTTGTAAACCCAACTACCATACCATCACGTACCACGACGGTCTCTGTGAAATGGCACGAGGATGGTTGTATATTGATATGTCAGAGAAGAAGTTTTGTTCTATGATGTTTGTGTGCATACATAAGACAACATGTTTTCACCACGTAATGTATAATAGTTGATCTTGATGTAAATTCATGAGATTAACTAATTAAAAAATGAAATTGACAGGACTTTTGTCATCTGTATTCATCTCACAATCACGTGATTTTCCTTTACGAAAAGAAAGTTTTAAACAGTGATGATAAAATATTCCACCAATACCAGCAAAACGAACAATCACCTCTCACCTCAAATCATTGAACGTAAAATCGACTACTACATATGACATTAAAAACAGGTCTATATTGGGACAGGCACAAAAATATGACGGGTGAATGTTTTATGTGTCGATTTAACGTAAACTGTGTTGTGCATTGTTTATTATGCAATCTTATAATAAAAATGTAGATATCCAATTTGGTACGCACGGCGCGTTTCTGGAATAACCTTCATGAGGTACACTCTATACCAAAATATTGGAAAGCCATAGAATTTAAAAGTCTCCAGGAGTAAGAAAACCAAAGGGTGAAAACAAAAAAATTATGCACATTCCATTTTTCATATTGTGTTGAAGGAAATTAAGAATATGACAAGGATATTATGATTAATTTCTAGATATAAAAGGGAAAACTCGAGAAAAAAAAATCCCACACTGTAGAAACACTTCCATAATCCAATAGAAAAATGTAGACGTGATAACCCTTACACAGAAATATACCACCGCTCTCTGTCCTGGCTTGGTACAGGCACTTCAATAAAAAGTGGTGGAGTTAAACTAGCCAATTTATATATAAATATTATTAAAAATTTCAAATTGTTTATCTAAGTTCGGTTTACAATATGCTGAGACAACGATTATTTTAACCTTTTTTCCGAAAAACGGCTATTCGATTCGTGCATATGATTATGCGCTACTGACTGGTGTCAGAAATATAGAATGACTACTTAATCCACAATAAGCAATGTTAAGGTCTTAATGCAATGCCACGGCCAATGTAATCACCTTCTTGTACTTCCATTACTGTTTCGAATTTTAAAAATCTGCAACTTGTAATTATATTTTCATCTTATATAATATATGTCTCAATTTACATGATTTATTTCCATTAGTGGAGCGAGAACTGTTAACCCCTCCGGAGCACCTGGGTTTACCCCGGTTTTTAGTGTTTTTTGTGTTGCTCGATCTTAAGTTTTTTGTGTCGTGTTTTGCAGATCATTGTTTGTCCACTTGTACTTTTTTTTTTCTTTTGACCATTGTATTGTCTGTCCTTCGATTTACGGCTTGTGATTACCTGTTTGGGATCTTCAAACTTTTCGTACGTACAGATCAAACAGAGGCTGACAAAATCACCTATAATGTTGATATGTTACAGGGGATAAAATGTAAAACAAACAAAATACCACATTCGGAACAGTTCCAAAATCCAATCTAAATAGCGTAGAACGAAGAGGGAACATCGATACCCCCAACACACATGTACATGGCCCCTTAATATCATGGCTTAGTGCAGGCACCTCGATTAAAGGTGGTGTGGTTAAACTAGTTTTATATCGGCTGATGTCTGTTCTATAATATAGTCAAGGAAACTGTATTTTTTATAGAGATAAGTGTTCAAATAAGTAGGAATACACGATTATGTATTTGGTAATAAAAAGTTAGATCAAATTTAGTACGCAAGACGCGGTTCTGGAATAACCTTCATCAGGTACGCTCATATCAAAATATTGGATAGCCAAATTACTTGAAAGTGCTTGGAAGCCTGTAAGCCAAAGGGTCTGAACAGGATAGCCAAAATCGGCTATGGCCACCTATGCCTGAGGTAGGAGAACCTTATTTTTATTATTAATTAATTATTATTTAGAAACTGTAAATTTCGATAACAGATGTATCTAATAACCCATGTCAGTGGCGAAACACGGACTACTAAAATATCGTTACCTTCAATTAATTGATTCTTGTACATAGTTTAATCATAGGCCTTTTCATGACTAAACATCAACTTTCCACATAAAGCTGACAAAATTACTTTGGTAAATTAATTGTTACATAACTTTCATTTAATATTTAGGAAAATAAACATAAAGAAATGACCGCAGTGAAAAAATATATATTTTGATGAAAGCAACATGTTAATCTGAAATATGATTAACCCACAGGAATGAAAGCTTTAATTTACTGTCTGCCAGTTAATAATATTCTTGATTCATCACATTATGCAGGATAACAATAACAAATAATTTAGAATTCCCTAAAATATCGTATTATTAGCTTGGTGTATCTTTCTGACACGAAATTACAGACTCTAAAGTTGTGAATCCAAACCGTTGTGGACATCTTGTTGATTGCATATCTTTACCTTTCAGTTCACCATTTACTAGATATTCCTTGCCCATCTTATTCTGGCACCATTCGAGTAGCATGTCAATGTTAATGATTTTAACACCAGCGAAATCTGCTAACGCACGAATCACGACCATTCCCATGGGAATGTCCTCTTCTAAATACTCACAGTGGTAGTCGGGAACTAATCCTCCAGTTACCTTTTTCATCTGGTGGGAAATTCCTTTATAAAGTTTGTTTGTGGATATTGCCATAAACAAATCTGAACAATCTTCAACATCATTTGTGCAGAACTCTTTGTACCATTCGAAAATGTTTTTAACATCCGAAAGATCTATTTTAGCAGAACTATTTTTCATAAGAGCTTGCGCTATTGTGACACATTCGTCGCTACAGTGAGAAATAAGATCTGCCGTGTCTTTGGTCATACTTTCATAGAATAATGGTATCTGTGGAACAGGTTTGCCATTCCAACGATTCCAGTGGCCAAATATAACAGCAGGCTTCAAATATGAATGAGACATAAGAACAGATTCGAGATAATGTTTCGATTGACGAAAAATTGGTTCAGAACCATGCAGCATCTGAAGAGTCATCAAAGGGGGTCGTTTACAAATTCCACGACCACGTATCATTGAACCTGTCAAATATGTTCGAAAATTTAAAATTTCCACTTTCTTGCCAAATTCTAGAATTTTACTATCCCATGGTAAATTGTCAAAATTCATCAGGGTACAGGGGATTGATTTTTCTCCCAAAATATCCCTACATTGAAACTCAAAGCCAGGTGACCCAGGTAAACCTACTATTAAGGTATTTTTACCAATGTACGGCTCTATTGCTTTAAAATATGTCTCGTGTGAAATTGGTGACATGGCCATTAATATGAAGTCACTTCCTGTGATTGCCTCTTCCGGTTCTTTTGTGACAACTTCTGGTTTTGCCTTTACTTCCCTTGTTGTACCATTCTTCTCGTTTATAACAACAATAAAATCATTACTTTCCATTTCTTTACTCCAGAGTTCTGCGTCATTTTCATGAAGAGCAAGAACACGAACTTCAACATCGGCTTGAGATGCTGCAAGCCCGACCATGCAATGTGCGCTTTCCCCGCTTCCACAAACGCATATTTTTAAAGGTCCGACGGGCATAATTGCTGGTAGTTCCGCCGATACCTTTTGCTCTTGTTGTGGCTCGTCCGATTTCTGTTGGATTTCCTCTTTCCCTTCAGATTCCTTGAAAGAAAAAAATATGAGTCCTATTATTTCGTATGTTTTATCACATTACCAATATGTCAATTTACAAAAAAAATGTGTATTACTTTCAGTGACATCGCGTCAAAAATCATCCTACGTTTCTGCTTCAAACTTGTGACGTTCTGATTCCATAACAGTTTGTATTCGTTAGTCGTTAGACGGAGCCCCTATATCGGCATTAAACTACCTTCTGTAGCACTTCATTTTTTGTTTTGTTTTTTTTTTTATTTGGATTTATTTGGTTTTTGTGCAGTTATTTTTTTTTTCGTGTGGGTGTTTTTCTTGTTTGTTGTTTTTTTTTGTTTTTTTTTTTTATATGTTTGGGTTTTATTGTATGGGATTATGCTCGATTTGTTACCCTGCTTTTCTTTAAGGGAAAAGGGGTGAGTGGAACAGGAGGTTACAAAGACTTAATTGTAGCCCTTTTTAATTATAAAGGTCCCTTGTATATAAATATAAATTCCGAAACTGTGTGTTCATGGTGTATGAATTTCAAAGCTGGTGCAAGCCCGTATCTCAATAATAGCGCACGGAAACGAAATATTTCGGTTGTGCGATTTCACTCATTCAAAATCAAATGATAACTTCTAGTTCAAAACAATACGCAGAAACAACAATTTGACAAAGGATTTTTTATGTTTTTCTTTTCGTTTTCAGGGGTCATTTTGTGGAGGGGGTGGGGGTTTTGAATATATAAAACGTATGATGTACATGAAAAAATATTGGACTTGGAAAAAAAACAACCATTTTCGCTTTTTTCACTGACATTGTGAATATAATTGCACTGCAGTAATTAACCAATAACAGTTTTGAAGCTGTGGTGTGT
>MJUT01018045.1:194132-244269 GCA_002080005.1 Gigantidas platifrons | reverse complement strand
TTTGTTAATTATTGTATGCCATAATATTACAGCTGACTTTTCTCTGAAGATAACAATTCTTAATGTAAATACAAATAGATTAATGGATGAGTGGAATATTTATATGGGTACTGCATGTTTATGAGATAGGAAAAAGTGAAATATTGTTATTGGGTACTACATGTTCATGAGAGATGGGGACGGGTTTTTTTCTTCTTCTGCGCAACATTACAAAACAATTTTAATGCTATGAAATGAACTAATTCGTAGTCTAAATATTTTAAAATAATTTTAATGTGGACGCGTCTATAATACACATAGTTACGTGCCTGTCAAGTATATTTTTTTTTCGTTTTTGTAACTTGTTCTAGCCATGATGTAGCTGGTAAATTGATCATTTTCGCGTTAAACAACAATCACTCACTTTTTACTCCCTCTGTTGAAAGTGGCGTTTAACACCATGACCCTATAACCTTAACCATAAAATATCCCGGTAAGTAGCGAAATAAATCATACAAATCACAAAATCACTTAAGAAAGATATAAACCAAATAATATTTCAATTGTGCATAAAACGGAACATTTATTATACATTTTAACTACATGTACATGTATGTTCATACTCGTTTTCATCAGCAAAATTTATGTGTAATTTGAAAATGCACAAAACTAGATATGGCTATTGCTACATTTTATGTAGACTTGCTACAAGACCCTTTAAGTATGCCTGAGCTACTAATAAACTTGAATAAAGTAAACTGTTGCTATGAAAGGCTAAATCTTGACTGACCACTTATCTCTACAAACAACATATCTTAACTGATTACACGTGGATATACTTAATGTGTTGATAATTACATGATAAGTACAATATATCAATATTGTTCCATTCTCAACACGTCGATAGTAAATAAAAGTGGTCAGTTATGATTGCGGAAATTGGTAATTTCATAGCAAAAAATATTTTAAGGGATTTTTAATAATAAAGAAACTCTGCATTTTATGTAAAGGACACAAAAATAGATCTAACAATAATTACAATTAAAAGTTTAATTTTTAAAACTCTACAAAGCTATCAATAAATGTTGTTTATATGTACAAACATGACAAACAAACAAATGTAGACCTAGCATTTATTAAATTTCACTTGAAATATTCAAAACCAGACACAGGCCATTGTTACATTTTACTTGAAATATTCAAAACCAGAGACAGGCCATTCTTACATCTTACTTGAAATATTCAAAACCAGAAACGAATTTTACCACGACACGTGCCATTGATTGTGCAACAAAATGGATCAATGTTGGCCCAGTATATTCAAACTTCGAGATTATTTTTTAAATATGCAAAACCATCTTTATTTTAAAGAATTTATTTATATAACATTGACATAACAATTCTTTTTTTTTAAACCAAATTATTATGTAAATAGAATATTACTTCAGAGCAAAGATTTTTGAGAATTCTTATGTTTGATGCTAAAAGTAATGTAATCATTGTTCATATGATTTGATTATTAGATCCAAAAGAATCTGGTCATGAATTCTCGCTTGACTTTTCTGATTTCCTTCAGTGGGCAGTTAGTTATCAGTTTATATTATTATCGTGTTATGAATTAAGCCATCAGTATTCTTTTTTTTTATGCATATGAAAGACTTTATATTTTGCAATAACATAGAAAATAAAGTTTTTTCAACAGTGAATAACTTTTCTACTTTTTTCAGAAAAGGCAAGTATTTTAATAAAAACTTTTCAAGTCAAATTATATTACATTAATTGATATGTAGAAGGTATCTCATTTGGCCTCAAGTGAATTCGGTTCCCTTTCCTAATCCTCTCTGGCTTCCTGATTTCACAAATTTGCTACCAGACGCATTCTATCCACGTTCCATTGGACAACATTGCACATTGGTACATAACATGCATCCATACGATTGAGAGAGAAACACAACTGTTCGACCGATAGACCTCTAATAACATGAACCACCGGATATATTGTCCCGAATATGTTCACAGTATCCCACTTTGTGTTAATTTTGTTACAGAAGTATTCCTTTATTACACTTGTTTCCCATCAAATCAAATTTAATTGTAGCATAATTTGTTTCTTTTTTCTTTTCTTTTTTTTCCTTTTTATCACTTTTTCTGTTTTGTGGTGCAATTTGTTTTCATATAGTATTACCCAATAATATTTTACTGCTGCCAGAGTATCTGGATTGTCCGTTCTTGATTGCCCTCTAACGTTTATTCACTAGTATATATATATATAATTAACACAATATACCCACGAAATGTATAGACTAGTGTATATTGGCTCTATTTTGGTAATTAATTCATGTTCTTCTAACGACAATAATAATTTACTTTGTATAAGGGCTCAATGTTAATGGTGTCAAATCGCTAATTCACCAATCACAGCTTAGAACGAAAGTAGTCCCTTTTCAAGAAAAAAAATCCTTTCATATTGTAGTATTGTGAAAACTTCTGAATGGAATGTAATAATTAAAACTGATACTTGAAGTTAAATATATAGGGATTATTTTGAGCCCAAATTTTGATTTGGTCTTGGGGTTAAACTTAAGATAAAATGGCCAAGTAGGCTCGAAAAACACAAACTTAGTAGAAAATCGTAAAGAAATTAATTAGTGGTTTTATACCTAATGGTTGAATATGAAGCTACGTAGTACAGCGTTGATATATTATACTGTTAAACAACAATAGGGTCTTATTGTATGAATGCATTTCCGTGTTATGAATAGACTACATGTGTTCTGTGTCCTAAGTTTTAATTTCCCGAATGACAAAGTTCAATGAAAAATTTGTCAAAAATTTTACAAACAATTTAAAAAAAAACACGTGTTTTTTTAATCTTTTATCGATTTAACCTTTAGTTTAATTCAACCACAAACATTTTCACTTCATTTAACTGTTATCAGATATTATTGTGATTAATCAGTGATAACGATACTGAAAACCTATCCTTTAACAATGTGATCACTGCCAATGGTGAGTAAATTAATTCAGTGATTTTATATCTTCATAATTGTCATTTTATTTGCTCTCTTCATGTCTGTTCTTTTTAAATGATGCATGTCTATTATATCGATCAAAAGGGGAACTGCTGTCTCACGGTATTTAGCTCTATCTTGATTGTTGTATTACACAGCTTGATATATTGATAACAATAACATATATAAGCGACCGTGTTGGTTGTGTAATGGTTAGCCTGGTTGCCTCGAGTACGGTGGATCGTGGGTTCGAGCCCAGGTCGGGTCACACCGAAGACTATAAAATTGGTATTTGTTGCCTCTCCGCTAATCGAGAAAGAGAAACACTGGTTGGTTCGGATTCAGGATAATGTGTCCGAGTGGGGCGACATGTCTAACCGCGGACTATTGCTTCAGTGGGCTCGCAATATAAAAATGCAACTAAGCGTGTTGGCTTAGTACAGAGCGGACCTTATCATCATCTCATTGAAAATTAACTAGTTCTCGCCATGATATAGCTGAAAAATTGCTGAGTTGGTGTTACCAACAATCACTCACTCACTCATACATACATAAACTATAAGTAATTCAAGTTGTACTCACATCTTTGTTTACATGTATTATCTGCACCAGACGATAAGCTTAATTGTGTATTAATTGATTGATCGATTGAGTGGTTGTTGTTTAACACCAAATGAGCAGCAATTGTTCAGCTATGTCACGGCGAGAACAAGTTACATTCGATCGACAATGAGATGATGATAATGTCCGCTTTTTACTATATCAACACGCTTTAGTATAGTTGGATTTTAAAAGTCCTGGCTCACTGAAACAAACGTCCGTGGGTAGACATGTTGCTCCACTCGAGCGCATTATCCTGATTTCGAATCAACCAGTCGTTATTATTTCTTATGCTAAGCGGAGAAGCAACACATACCAATTTGATAGTCTTTGGTTTGGCTCGGCATGGCTCAAACCCGCGATCTACCACACTCGAGACGAGCACGCTAACCATTACACCACTGATGTGGTTTAGATTAAATGAAACTAGATCCAGAAGGATAAACAACATTTGCCAAGAACACGAAACATTACCTGGATAGACTCGTATTCCCAGAATAGTTGTATCTTTAAATTATTAGGCTCTCCCAACTTTCGATTTTGAGCGTACTTGATGAAGGTTATTCCAGAGACGCGTAGTGCGCACTAAATTAGATATCTACGGTTTTATTGTATGCGCCATTAATTCACCATTCCAATGCCTGTTTGTATATATTTTTTAGAATTTGACAAAAGTATTGCGTAAAATTCACAATCTACATGTTTAAGAGTTTCACTGCAAGGGTGAGTACAGAGTCCAGATATATACAAGTCATATCAAATTGGCCTATTTGAGAGTCCAGATATATATACAAGTCATATCAAATTGGCCTATTTGAGAGTCCAGATATATACAAGTCATATCAAATTGGCCTATTTGAGAGTCCAGATATATACAAGTCATATCAAATTGGCCTTTTTCAGAGTCCAGATAAATACTAGTCATATAAAATTGTCCTATTTGCGAGTCCAGATATATACTAGTCATATAAATTTGGCCTTTTTGAGAGTCCATATCATATATATACTAGTCATAAGATATGTCGCAGAAATATGGGAATTTGATTTGGGCATATCTAAGAAGAACTCAAATAGTTAGATCATATGCAAGAAAAACTAGTTCCTCAATTACATTATCGATATTTTGGAGACTTTCGTGGTTGTGATCGTATGGTAGTTGGATTTACCTATGCAGTTGTGAATTCGAAGCCACTATGGCGAGGTGTACTCGATAGAACATTATGTGATAAAGTTTGTCAATGACTTGCGCTAAGCATACTAACTCCGATATTTTAGCAAAGAAGATATAGATCGCACAGACTACTATCTAAGATATTTTATATAGGTTTTGCGAATATGAATTTCATAACTGTCATACTTATCAATATTAGATCTTTGAATATTGAATTATATTTGTCTGCAAGATCTTTATAACGAGAATAAATTTAAGTAAATGTGTATGTAAACAATAGTCATGGTGTCAATGCGACAAAACATGTATGTCAACTCTAAAGAAATAATCATTTTTCTACGTTGACCATAAATCAAATTTCAGACTTTATTCCAAAATCAATGAATATGTTAACAGGTTAATTTAAGATAACATTCACTTCTTAAACTTCCATCAGCTTATAATGTGAAAAATGTATTAATCGTTTTAATATAACAATTGATCAATTGACAGTACTTTTGGACTTTCAGGGGAAAAACCATTTGATGCCTTGAAATTACTTTTTGTCGGACAAAAACGAAAAGCTTCAATGATTACTTGAACTCGTCCACATTATAATGTTATGTTCCATTTTCTTCATTACGGTACATGTCGCCACTTCTATACCAGGCTGTAGTAATGGTAGGTAAGATCTAAAGAAAATAAGGTTGCAAATACATGTTGATTATCTCCCTTTCCACTCTTCTTACGTTTGATTGCTGCTGTATGCTACGACTTATAATTATTTTGCGATCATGTGTTACCAATTACATTGTTTCTTTTGAGAAGAGTTTGAAGATATCAAAGGGGTAATCAGAATCCGTATATCGAAGAAGAACAGACAACACAATGGCCAAAAGAAAATGTACAAAAGGACAAACAACGATCTACAAAAATACACGTAAAACTAAAGATTGAGTAGCACGAGCCCACTAAAAACCGGGGGTGAACTCAGGTGCTCCGGAAGGGTAGGCAGTTCCTACTCCACTAGTGGCACCTGTCGTGTTAATATAGTTACAAATCCGGTAACAAGTCGTGAACGGGGAATGGACCGGAAAGTGTTTACAACAAGTGGAACATATCCGTGGTCATTTGTGAAACAGATATTCCATAACGGTCAACCAAGTCATGGTGGCAACCGTAAAATATACGAAGTGATTATTTCAACTTTACCAAGAGGGACCCTTGGTTCAGTAGCTTCATTGTTAGCAGCAACCCTCTATCAAGTAAATCCTGATACGAACCACATGCTCTGGAATATCGTATCAGCTGACAGATATATGCAGGTGTTGCTGGAATGTTGCTACATATAAATAGAAAATTCACAATAAGAAAACTGAAATCATCTCTTTTGTCATTAAGTTTCGTTCTTAACTTTCATGGGAAAAAACTATTGATGTCTTGAATGACTTTTTTTCGGACAAAAACGAAAAGCTAATATATCCGTGCCCACGAAGAGTAAATTCTAGAACGTCGAATTTTCATTAAATACACGTTAGAGAATACGGATTGGGCAATCAAAAATGGACAATCATGAGAAACTGGCAACACATGGCACACAATACGAAGAAAAACTCAAAGCAATATGTGTTGTACACCACTAAACAAAAATAAACACAAACAACGTAAATAAGACATGAGCCTTCCTGGAGGCATATTTTCAAAAAATACATTTGATTCAGAAACTATATGGATCAGTTGTGCTACAAATAGTTTAAACTGCCAAATCCATTGCGGAATCTAGATTTTAGTCACTGTACAAAACATCAGACTATATATTATATGTAAGAAAACAGTTGCTTATATCATTGATACATAGTAATAACTAAAGTCTGTGTCATCCTTTCAAAAATCAGCTTATGCGGTCGAGTTATGAAAACTACAAAAACAAAGAGAATAGAACAAATAGAAAGTTGTTATTGAAGATTTAGAAGCAAATTGATGGAAGCAAGATAAACAACTCAACTTTCCATTATAAACAAAGAATCGCCATATACAAAGGGAAAGACACATTCTTTCATTCCAAGTGCCAAGGGAGACTATAGATAAATATTTGGATACAGTGCGATTTGTGCGTTCACATGTATTATTTACAAAGTCTTAATTCAATTAATTTCATTAAGAGTTTTTTTATATATATATATATTTACGAAATTCCATACTAATTAAAACAATCTGAGAATATCTTCATAATAATCCTTAATGTTTCAATCTCTTAACTTGTTTTAGGTGGTATAGATCCCAACCTTGTCAGTGCCAACAATCAGTTTGTAACAATAGGATCACCACTGGAACTATCGTGTAACGTTTCCGGAATATCACAGCATGACATTGATATGTACCATATCGCAAATCAAACAGCACATAATGTTACCAATAAAAGAACAGACAAGTCCGTTATTGCTGAATTTGGAAGTGTTACTCGACAAGACAACTCTGGGTGGTATTGCTGTTGCCAAGGAAACTGTCTTAATGGCAGTATTGGAAACGTTCTTGTATTTGTTGGAGGTACGATTTGTTATCTTTTGACATAGTATCATATCTCAAATCGCATCGGTGGAGTAATGGTTAGGCGAGCTCACCTCGAGTGCGGCAGATCATTGGTTCGAGCCCCTCTCTGGTCATTTGTTTTTGTTTTTGTTTTTTTTTCTGCTTCTCCTCTAAGAACACAGCAATACGGAGAAAGAGCGAATACTGGTTGGTTCTGAATCAGGAGCGGACGACATGTCTATATTTTACCAGCGGAATGTTGCTTATGTGAGTTAGCACCATCAAAATCCAACTTAGCGTGTTGGCTTAGTACAAAGGACATCATCATCATCTCATCGAACGTAACGTGTTCGCCACATGATACACAATGTAGCTTGAAAATTGCTACTTTGGCGTTAAACAACAATCACGCACTCACTCGAAATTTGTTCGTATTGAAACCTTATGGCTTGTCTTCATTCTACGTTACTGAACGGTATGTATTATAAATGTTGATAATATTTGCCACTGTAATATAGGCAAGTGAATACAATAATAAAAATAATGCTGAGGATTAATAAAACTCCATACCGGTCTATATTGTGTGTTCTCAGTTTTTGAGGATATCAGAATGGTTTTATGGTTAGCGATATTGTTGACTGTTGTCGTTTTACCTGTTCTCTTTCTTTTTTTTCTTTTTTTTTCTTCTTCGTTATAGTACAGTTCTGTTAGTTACATAGTGTTAATCAAGTATACCACCCATAATATTAGGAAACATAATGATAGTTATTCCTGAAATTCGTTGTATTTCTACTCTATTTTTAATACCAATACATTCCAATACATGTACGTTGCATATTACAAAATATTCCCATTTGTTATTTGTTTTACTTATATGCATGTAAGATATTGTAAAGTATGTATTTAAGGATGTTTTTTTCTTCAGAAAGACCAAAAAACGATGTAAATATGGAATGTTTAATAAAAAGTGATAATACAATTTTCTGCACGTGGACCTCAGACGACGATTGCATTCTATGGCGGGTGTTTTATTTATCAAAGTAAGACAATATTAGTTGAACTCATTCTCAAAATTTACCAGAAAACATTACTTAATCCATTGCATTTCATGCAAGTTCAATGTTTAAAATTTAACCTTTATTTACTGGCATATCTAAATATATCACGGGTCTTCGTTTTCGTCATCGTATGGTATTTGGATTTACAACTACCCATGCAATCAGTGCCTATCAACACTAACGTTGTGCGTTTGAATACCGATCAGGCGAGGTGTACTCGATACCATTTTATGTGATAGAGTTTGTTAGCGACAGGTCGGTGGTTTTCTCGTGCATGGTACTCCGGTTTCCACTACCGATAAAACTAACCGCCACGATATAACTGTATTGTGGACAGTGCCGTTATACACTATAACCCCCTCCCCCAAATATATCCAAAACCATGATAGAACTTTACATGTCTAGAGCATACTATTATACTTTTACAGTATGTTTACTATATAAATTAACAGTCATAGATTTGCTAATTTCCCCTAAAAGACTATTTCCCCGGAAGTGAGCTATATATATCCCTGAGACTATTTCCCTATTCGCAATTTTGCACGTTCATATTTCCCCGTTTTTTATAAACACAATATTGAGGTAATATGCCTTATTTTGCTGTTCTTCATCAATATGAGTTTAATAACCTAGAAATAATCATATCACAGAGAAAAAAAAAAGCCTTTTATTGTTGTTCTTCAATTGTTAAAGTATAATAAAACAGCTAAAAACCGGTTATTTCGGGAAGTAGCAAGCTTATTTTCCCCCGAAACACAAACTATTTCCCTCCGCTTCGCGTCGGGAAATAGTTTGTGTCTCGGGGGACAATAAACTTGCTACTTCCCTCACAACCGGTCTTTAACTGTATATTATTATACTTTTACAGTATTTTTACTATATAAATTAACAGTCATAGATTTGCTTATTTCCCCCTAAAAGAATATTTCCCCGGAAGTGAACTATTTCCCTGAGACTATTTCCCTATCCGCAATTTTGCACGTTCATATTTCCCGGATTTTTTTTAAATGTCTTTACTTTAATAATACAACCATAAAAACAATATTGAGGTAATATGCCTTATTTTGCTGTTCTTCATCAATATGAGTTTAATAACCTAGAAATAATCATATCACAGAGAAAAAAAGCCTTTTATTGTTTTTCTTCAATTGCTAAAGAATAATAAAACAGTTAAAAACCGGTTATTTCGGGAAGTAGCAAGTTTACTGTCCCCCTCAACATAAACTATTTCGCTCTGCTTCGCGTCGGGAAATAGTTTGTGTTTCGGGGGACAATAAACTTGCTACTTCCCTCACAACCGGTCTTTAACTGTATACTATTGTACCCGGGATTATATTAAACCCTACAATGTACACTGGTATACTATTTATCTTTAATGAGTTTACTTGTTAATATATGAACATATAATATTTTACTTCATATTACACAGATCTACCAACAAACCCCTGGAATGCAATGATGAATCAACAAGCTGCAAGAATTGTCCATCGTCCTGGTGTTATATAAGATCAGCCACAACTGGTGCGTCCCTATGTCGCCAGTGTACCATACCACTACCAGAAGATGTCGAAGTCAACGAAAACTTCTCTTTACAATTCCACGGTGAAAAT
The DNA here is from genome assembly GCA_002080005.1 of Gigantidas platifrons. Classification (NCBI taxonomy): domain Eukaryota; kingdom Metazoa; phylum Mollusca; class Bivalvia; order Mytilida; family Modiolidae; genus Gigantidas; species Gigantidas platifrons. The sequence continues at coordinate 234,332 of MJUT01018045.1, read as the reverse complement.
CTTTGGGGAAATACACAATTTAACAAATCTATAATAGTTGAAGAAGGGATAGGTGAGTTGTTATTATTAAAAATGGAATTAAATATAGTTTCGTCCGTTTATCTAGAACTGGTATAAGTCGTGTATCATTTTACGACGATGACATGTTTTGGGGCATACATATAGTTTAATCCAGCCACATTTTATTATCTATAATAATAATTTTATATATTTAACATATATTAATTATCTGTAACAATGAGGAGAGTGAGTGTTCATGTGTGTATTTTGTATAGCTCGAAGTAAAACGGGTCCGTTTGTAATATTTACCAGCTTAATTTATCCCGGATATTTCGAATACACTACTATTTCCTAGTAAAATCTCAACACAACGATGTTCGACAGTAAATGAAAGAGAAAATAAAACCAGACAATACTGTATTAATATGTAATAAATTTTCTTCACACATACAACTAGGTTTTTACTTAAAGATTTTTTGCTTTACTTTTCCCAGTACGTCTTGGACCTGTTTTGAATGTAACAGTTAACAAAACATCAGTATACTCTGCAATCATTTCATGGACAATACCAGTTGTACTAAAACCTTTTGATAGAACTGCAAACATCACATGCTCTGTAGAAACTGTATCTGACAAGAACGTTATACAGGTAAGATACACACAGACACACAGTAAAACAGTATACATATATATGGTATATGTTATATCTATCGATCTCTTTAAATTAAGAAGTACTTCACATTTCCTAAAGAATGTAATTAATACCAAAATTAAGGTCCTCCTCTTTCAGGCATATATACCTTGATCGATTTTGGTTATTCTGTTTAGGGTCTTCAGTTTTCTTGCTCACATATTAAATTATTTAAATTGTTAATATTTTGACTCTGAGCGTATCGGGTGAAATTTATTCCAGAAACACGATCTGTGCACTAAATTGGATATCTACGTTTTCATGACTAGTTTCAGTTTTTCAGCATAACAAGGAATTATTGATATTCACGTGCGATTATCACAATTATTTTCAACAATACATGTAAATCAGTTATAACATTGAAGTAAGTGTGTTAGTAGAGGGTAACTGCAATACCCTGAGATAACCGCTTATTGCAAACAACTGACAAAGTAACTTTAAGTTCACCTTGCAATGTGTGGAATAGTATTACAATAAATTCGTTTATAATCCAGCCATAATATATAATTGATTTATAAATATGTGCTCAACGCCAATTTCAGCAGTCATTATGTCATGAATATCGTGGCATGGCCATTAAATATGGCCCACGGTGAAAATTACATAAAATATGCAGTACCACTTTGTACATTTTCAGAAATCGATGATTATTGTCCAAAGATCAAGTAATGCAACTATGACAATTAACAGTCTGAATCCTATTACAAACTACACAGTCACAGTGCAATGTAAACTTACCAACGCCAGATACTGGAGCCAGAAAGTTACATCAGTTCTTTTCAACACTGAATCAGCTAGTAAGCTATATATATTTCTCTTTTTCTGTCCATTGCAAATACTACACCCTGGGTATCTTGAAGCTATTTTTGAAAATGTGTTGACACTGTGTCATATCATCATAAAGATCGACCAAGGGAAACAAGTACGGGTATTAACAACATCGGCTTTTCAACATGTTATTTATGTCATGAAGGTCTGTTTCCATCGACATGCTCAGGAATGTAACAAAAACATAAACAGTGAAAAATCTAACCTACCTTGTTAAAGTAATCTTAACTTTTGTTTTTGTTTGCACAGAGAAGTGAATTGTTAATATAGAAATCACAGCTATATATATATTTAATTTGACACTTTATTATCATCTTAACAGGGCCACTTGCTGGACCAGATTTGGACAAAAATTGCTACATAGTCAAGAAACATTCGGTGTTGGTTTATTTCAAGGTTGGTAGTTTTATTGTAGAAAGCCAAAATACCTTCCCAATTATTTTAATTACTATCAAATTACACACTTTTCCAACTTACGATAATAAAGCGCCATCTGTATTAAATGAACTTATTATAAATAGTGTTAGACAATAATAATCAACGTGAAACTAATTTGAAACAATTTTTATACTCATTCTTTGCAGTATTCAATATTATCAAATTTCATTTTGTAAGCAGACAAATAACTAAATATTCCTATATGTATTTGATTCTTAAGAAATATGCATATTAATAAATACATTTCTTTGATTATGCATTTATTTTTTTTACAATTAATGGCACACAACATTAACATTTAGATGGCACTCAATATTTCTCCTAATGTTCTTTGTATTGTCTTTTCTTTCTTTCTTTTTATTATTTTTTTAGGGGGGGTTCAATAGTTGTCAACTATGTCTTTAATATTACAAATCTGCAGTATGATAGCTGTTGTTGTATTTTTCCCCACTTTGATAGAAAATTGACTGGTCCATTGCGAGAGGGGTTATAACCGGATATCATGTTATACTGAACACAACGAGTAACACAACAACATTCGATTACTCAGCTGATAGTTTGACAGTAGAGATTCCTGTTGATATTGACACCGACGACATTGATGTAGAAATATATTCAAGAAACGAGGAAGGATTGTCAATTAAACCATCATATCTGCATATAGCAAAACCCGTGCTGAATCTAAGTAAGTGAAATGCTAAGATAAGGTATAAAAACGATGATACAAGTTAAAATGTTTATCCGTAAACATCATGATTAACTTTAGTGCGTTCGGTGAGTTTCTGGAATAACCTTCATCAGGAAAGCTCATAGTGAAAAGAGTGGAAAGCAAAATACTTTAAAAGTATTTGGTAGCAAGCAACCAGAGGGTCAAAAGATGATAGGCAATAGCCACAACAAATACGTTCAAGTATAAGACAAAAATCTAATGTCTTACCTTCTAGTAACATTCAATGAACACATACTTAAATATGTAATCCATATTAACATAGCAGATATGCAAAATTGGAAACTCTAATTCTTAATATATTTGCAATATATAGAATTTTAGTACGATTCGGAATATGGATGTTCAATGCCTCTTTCAACATTGTATCAGGGTGGACATATTTATTGGTAGAGGAAAGACCGGATTGTTCAAATAAAGCCATTTATCGTTTTGATATGGTACTGACAAATTGATTACATATGGTTTTATTGAGTCCGTGTGCCTCGTTACGGGAGGCAGAATAAATTGAGTAACATTTTTTGAATGTGACCATTTGATAATTATCTCAAACAAAGATATATTGTATTCTCAAGATCTCTCGGACAGCTCTAAGCTAGCAATATTATAGTCAATTATTATCAAGTACGTGCTACACATTTCGTGTCACAACATAAATGATTTCCGGTTTGTAGCAACTAGAATGATTCTGAGAATAATATTATCACTTCATGATTGCCTAATATAGTTGCTAAAATAAGCAAATCGAGAGAGAAAAAAAATAACAGTACAATACCGGTCAAAACAATAAGTAATAAAATGAGTAATCTATTTTCCACAGACAATGAATCTCCTATAACACTCGCGGTGGAAAAGGACAAACACAGTAACTTTGCATGGTTATCTGTGTATAAATATAATGCTTTGGATACAGTAAAAGATGTATCTACAATATACTGGTGTCGTGGAATCGTTGATAACACAGGAGAAGCTGTTATATGCAAGGTAGGGTCTATAGCAGATACTTTTTTGTATGTTTGTTATTCATTCAGTGGAATTGGAACCCACATCATGGGTGCATATTTGTTTTCGCTTAGCATAATTACAAACCATTTAGACGTATTGTTGATGCAATTTCTAGAACATTGAAGCAGGAGATACTTATCCTTACAGAGAACCTGGTTTCGGTCCCATGTTTTATGAGTTTGTGTTGTGGGCGAGCTGTAATGTGGGTTTTTTGTATCCGGACTGTACCCTTAATCACAAATGTCTTCTGACATTACTACTGTATGTTCGTTTTGCATTAAATTATCCGATTATGAACGAATTTACGATTCAGTATATTCGAGAATGGCGTTGCCATTTTTGATAATATAGAAATCATTAAAAACATATTTAGATATTGGATTATCACTGAAAATGAACTGGGATGTATACATGTTTGTAGTTATGTGTGTTTAGCGCCACTTTCAACAATATTTTATTTAGGTATATCATGGCGGTCAGTTTCATTAATGAAAGACACCGCAATACTCAGAGAAAACAATCGACCTGACGCAGGTTAATTACACATTGTCATCAGTTGCATGGTAAACACCCCTCTACGAACAGGAACCAAATTCACAGTCTTAGTTGTGATAGTCGTTGACAGCACATATGGATGTAAATATAACTACCATAAGATCACTGGTTGCAACCGTTCCTCTTATTAGATTGCATATTTGCACATCAAATAATGGTGCAAAAGTGTTGTCATGATAGTGGAATTTATATTTCACATTAAAATAACATTAATGTTTTTTTTGCTGCTGCTAAATATATTTAAGATACTAAAACTACCAAAACTAAACCATTCTAAATAAAATCTTAATTTCTTTCATATATTAATTTCATATATCGTACATTATAGGTGACCTTAGCCGATTTTTGCTCTTCTGTTTAGAACCTTTGGTGTAATTGCTCCCTACAAATGTCAATTATTTGGCTTTCCAATCTTAATTTGATATCTATGTTTTTATCATATTGTTAGTTTTGTGTTTTTCCCTTTCTCAGTCTGATTTTTACTACACACCATATGTTGGAGATTTACGGATAGAAGTTGATGAGGTACAGGATGAATCCTGGCATTTTGCCGTGGCTTACGGAAATCAAACATCTGGGCTAGTATGGGAAAGTTGTGTTTTTAATTGTCGTTCATGTGGTATGTGATTAGCTGCAATTTTAAAACCAAAATAAAAAGAATCGTTAAGACTAAGAAAACCCCATTAAAAACAGCTCCCTCGTAAATACATATCACAATACTGTCTTCGTTCGTATGTGAATATACCGTTTCACCTACAGTCCTATTTTCTGGTTTTCTCCGAGTACTCCGGTTTCCTCCACCAATAAAATTGACCGCAACGATATAACTGAAATATTGTTGAAAGTGGCGTTAACCCAAACCCTTTATATTTTCAGTAGCACCTTTCATTATCAATTATACAGCATATCCGAACCAACCAGTCTTTGCTCTTTAACCTTAATGCTCCGTGCTTAGCGGAGAAGCGACAAATACAAATTTGATAGTCTTTGGTTTGACCCGATCAGGGATCGAAACCACAATCTACCGCGCTCGATACGAGTACGCTAACCATTACACCACCTATGCGGTATTCCTGTTTATGTCGTGCACGTACCTTTGTTATGAATGTACAAAGCAGTCTCTTTATATTTTGTGCAACGTTTGATCCAAAGAAAAACCTTACTGGTCGATGCCTTTTATAAACATTGCTCGTGTTTATACACTGTTCTCTAACAACTTGGTTTGATTGTTGAGCAACGTAGGATATTTTTATGACAACTGTATAATTACCTACTGGTTAAGACTTCCTCTTATTACGTTCAAGGACAGATTTACCTTACGAAACATTTTTAGATTTGGCACATGACCATGTGCCTATTGTTTATGACATTTGTACTTAATATACTGGAAGATGAACGCAGAGTACACATGTCTCAATACATTGCATCTACTAGTAAGGAGTGGATCACGACACAAATAACAAATATAAAAATATAAATGTCAAGAGACGATCTGGATACAATTAACCTCCGAGAGTGAGTAACAGGTGTTCCAGAACACGACTACCGGGGGACAGGAAAAGCCGTACCCACCCCTTTTTCATAACTACAAAACAATATTCTTCAGCTGTTATTTTCAGTTCAATTATACTGTAATTTGGTATGTATTATTATAAAATTACCCTTTCTGTATCAGACTCCTTTTAGAAAAAAAAACCCCCTCTATATTCGATTTATATAGGGGCCGTCGTGGTCGTGATCCTTTGGTAGTTGAATTTACAACTATCTATGCAATCAGTGCCTAACACCACTAAAGTTGTGAGTTCGAATTCCGCTCATTGTGAAGTGTACTCGATACAACATTATGTGATAGTTTGTCAGTGACTTGTGAGAGGTCGGTGGATTTTTCCGGGTACTCCGGTTTCCTCTTCCGATTAAAATTGACATCTGCGATATAACTGAATTATTGTTGAAGGTGACGTTAAACACCATAACTAAGCATAGAGTGAGTCCAAATGATCTGAAAGGAAACACAAAACCGAGAGTGATAGCAGGTACAAAGGAAGAGAATAATTATATAGTTAAATCAGGTGCTCCAGGAGTGTTTCAAAAACCGAGAGTAAGACCAGATGACCTGGAAGGAAATAAAAAACCGAGAGTAAGACCAGATGAACTGGAAGGAAATAAAAAACCGAGAGTAATAGCAGGTAAAAAGGAAGAAAATAAAAATATAGTAAAACCAGGTGTTCCGGAAGGAAATATAAGCCGAGAGTAAGACCCGGTAACACAGAGAGGAATAAGACGAGCGATGCAATATTTCAATTGCATTTCATAGGCCATTTATAAATCTTGATATTTGTTCAGAAAATATACGATGTGTAATGCATTTTTTATTGTATGAAAGTTTGTTTGTTCTTGAATGAAAGGGGACTTATATACTTGACCATTGTCTTAATATCCTAACTCGTTTCGTACATAATGTCTTTGTTACAGATCAAACACCTATACCTATGGACCCATCTTTTATCATTGACTGGAACGGTCCACTAATGCTGCATCTAACATTGCATAATGGATTTTGTCAAGAACACCAGTGGCTTCCGTTTCGTTATTTCATCAAATATTTTCCCTTAGATGATCCATCCTTAGGTAATATAAAGCAGTAATACATACATTTTGATAAATATCATAACTCATCGTTAAATATTTTAGAACATTGACAATATTCAGATTCTAGATATTCAGGGGCGGATCCAGAGGGGGGCGCACCCGGCGCGCGCCCTCCCCCCCCCCCCCCCTTAAAATTTGAAAAAAATATGATTTTTTGGCGTAAAATCGTGATTTTTCACACGAAATACCCAAAAAAAATTTATCGCCTCGCTTCGCTCGGCCCGATTATTTTTAGTGCGCCCCCCCCCCTAACCTGAAATCCTGGATCCGCCCCTGATATTAGTTTCATTATTGTGAAACTTGCGAAAAAAGCAGATTGTAATCACTTTTTACTAGTTTCTGCATTCTTTTTCGTAAAGTTGTTTATGTATATTATAGACATGCATGTTAATCATATTAATAAGATACAATGTGTTAGCATTTTTATGACGAACCGCCAGAAAATATTATCGACATTTAAATCAATAATCAATCTTAATCATCAATTAAAAAATACTTTTTTTCCATCTAGAACACCGAATATCGCTGTGTCAAACGATAATTCAAAGAAAACCTAACATGTACCATTTCTGTTCATTATAAAAAAAAAATCAACATGTAATTGTCGATATTCAAATGTTTCACTCAAACATTTAAGTTCGTGCCATTTAACTTATTTTGTAAAAACAAAAACAAAAAGTAATTTATGACCTACGAGGTAAAAATGTGCTACCGACCTTTTGTGAGTCACTGACAAGCCTTATCACATAATGTTGTATCGAGTACACCTCTCCACGAGCGGCAGTCGACTTCGGAAACCTTTAGTATTGATAGGCACTTGTGTCATACACAGATCTACATCCAGCTATGATAATAACTGATACCATATGATATACTTGTGTGTCTCTTAAAGCTCCACTTTTCCACCAAAAACTATAGGGGTTTTTTTTGTTTTTTGTTTTGGAGAATTACACGATGTTATGTTAGCTTTTAGTGTCAATTGAAATTCCTTTTCGCAAGAATAGTTCAAAGGACAATCCATTGATTTAATGCAAAATATAGCTTTTAGGATAATAATATATGTATTTATTATTCCTTAGTATATTATTTTCTAAATGAAATAAAATACAGATGACAACTATTAAATGACTAAATAGTCCCATGAATATCGTATTACATTTGTAAGTATTTAATTCATGTATGTGCTCCTTCTTTCAGCTGTCAATAAAACCATCGTTATAACTCCGTATTTAAAGACAATTATACTGGATCACATTGAAGAACATAAAACGTACCAGATTTCCATACAGATGGCATCGAGAACACTTAATTATGGACCGCCTGTTACTTTTAATGTGCCCACGAATAGACCCAATCGTGGAAAAGGTGAGACAACCAATGGAATAGTAATATACATGTTCTTACAATTATAATATATATTCTTTGCAGCGAAAATGCAATTTTATTATATTTTAATTTAGACATTTAATTTTCTTTTCTTTTTTTTTTTTAAATCTAAATAATGTCTTGATTTCAATAGAATGCTTTATAAATTACCTTGGCTATATGTGAGATTAATATAAACAAAAGAAAGAATCCAAGGTGTAATCGGGTTAGGATTATGGTATGTAACGCTATTTTCAACAATATTTCAGCTATACCGTAGTGGTCAGGTTTCTTGGTGGAGAAAACCGGAGAAAACCACTGACCTGCCACGAAGGCCCCCAAATTTTAATAGGCACTGATTGCATAGGTAGTTGTAAATCCAATTACCATGCGATCCCAAAGGTTTAATACAAAACAAGATCAGAAACACAATAATAGGTCGTTCATGACCAAACATATTTTGTAGTTTTAAAAGTACAAATGACACAAAACTAATGTTCGATTGCACGAAATGTGAAACGTTATTTTTAAATTATACACCGTACATAGCAATTTGTACCTAAAGTTAAATAATCATATACATGTATTACCAAAATGTTCAGACCGTCGGAAAAGTCATTTTTTTAAACTTTGGCAAATATTCTTAAATTTCATCTATTTCATTTATTAACCGCACAAATGTATTGAAAACATTACTTAGCTGAAACAAAAAAAATCAGAGCTTGTGATGGCGTAAACAATGCCATACTGTCACCTACTTAATTGATTGTAAGCTTGTTCTCGCCATCAATACAGCAGGAATACTCACACTTGACCTTTTAAGTGACAATACAATCATACAAATATAAACAAATTTGTTACATTGCTGCGAACAAAATCTAGAAATACTTTATATAAAATAATATGTTTCCTTAAAGACAGTTGGAGACTTAGGACTCAATTAATTGTTTAACATTATACTTTAGTTATTAATATGTTCTCTGTACTGGACATATTTTTGTCGCTTATAATTTGTATTTGTTATGTTTGCTATAGCTTGTTTTGCTTATGCAATAAAATATATTTATCTTATCTTACCTTAACCGACACGGGTGAATGTTTTATGTATCTCAAGTTTCTATGTTTCGTGATTGATTGATTGATTGATTGATTGATTGATTGATTGATTGGTGTTTAACGCCAACTTTAGTAGTATTTTAGCTATATCGTGGCGTGAACTAATTTCATATTAACTTTAGATCCCTACAAGATCCTTAGAAATAAAACATAATTGTCTCTAAAACAAACGGGTTATATATACAAATAAAGATGTTTCATTATTATCATATCGGTGTAGTTTATAGAACTAAATGTAAATAGTTTTATTTATTTTAGGTTCCAGTTTACAAGATACTACAGAACTGAGTGTAATCATTGTTCCTGTTGTTGTTTCCTTAGTAATACTGGGTTTCATAGTTCTATGGTATGATCGTAATTTGACACTTCTCATTTGCGAGAAAATGTATTAGAGCAGAAGTTTTCTAATCCTGTCTATTACAATGCGTGTTTACATTCCTATACAAGCCATTTGTTTCAGTCCAATTTTTAGAAGGCTTACATTATTTGAACATTGATGATATAAACTTCAATGTTAAAAACAAAAATCTCTGTTTTCTCATAACAGAAACAAAACATTAATTACTTTATACGTTCCCTACATATTCAAACTATACTAGATGATGGTTAAAAACAGTCAGTATATTTTGCATAGTCTACATTAAGAAAAAAAAATGGTCAGGATTAAAAAATGTAATTATTCCAATGATCCTCATCTGTTTTTATCTTTCGTGGTATGATATTTTACATTTAGTTTATTGTTCTGCTCTTCATGATGTGCTGCATAAGTTTGGTTTCCCTACTGTTTGCACTGCTAAAGCAGTTAAATACAGAAATGCACATTTGATTCAATTACAAATGGTGCCTGGTTACTGATGCATCAACACCAAACGATTTAATTTTAATGCTTTATTTATTTATAGAGGATTACAAACAGCCCGAAGGCTACAATGTTGGTCTCCTCAACATACATATGATACAAAACATTATATACAAGACAAGACAAGACAATACAAAACTATCTCACACTCATTCACTCTTAATAGTTAATACAAATTATATTTTCAATAGCAATTTGAAATATTTACAAAGCATATAATCTATAGAAATATATTGCTATTTTCATTGAATTCATATACAAACTGAAATATAACTATGTTATCATCCATAGATAAATCATCACTTCCTTGAAGAAAAAGCACAACTAAATATGTGTTTAATTCATTTTTGAAACTATTTAAATTCACATTTGGACAGAGCAATGATTTAATAATGATTTAACGATGCGTTGATGTCGAGGGGTGGGGGTCGTAGCCTCCATCGTATGGTAGTTGCATAAACATCCACGAATACAATCAATACCTCAAAATGATATCTGTGTAACAAAAGACCATATATCTGTTTTCGTTTGTCAAAATAACGAAACGGTCATTTTCGTTATGAATTCATACATTATTACCGGGCTTGTAACACGAGTAGCACTACGGGTACCGTTAGTGGAGCGGTAACTGCTTATCCTTCCGGAGCACCTGAGTTCACCCTTTGTTTTATTTGGGTTCCTGTTACTCGCGCTATCTTTTTCTGTTTAGTGTTACGTATGTCATAGTTCTTTTGTCCTGTTTCTTTTGACCATTGCATTGTCTGTCCTTCGTCCGTGACAAGGTATACTTCATGTCCTACAGTTTGTCAGTGACTTACGACAGCTCCGTACTTTTCTCTAGTTTCCTCCATCAATACAATATAACCGCCACAATATAGTGAAATATTGCTGAAAGTGGCGTTAAACACCAAAATCAATTTACTTATACAGTTTTGCTATATTCAGCAAATAAAATATGTTTAAGCTAAACTTATACAGGTAACCTTTAAATGAATATTTAGTATAACTTTATTTATGTTGAAATACGAAAACCACTGAACGATGACCAGCCATATCCAAACACTCGTACGTTCCCGTTATTTACAGTCGGGTTATTAAGCATTCGTACGTACACACTATCTCCGGCAGCGAGGCTAAGCACAGTAGACTGAGGACCTGCGTTCCATGTTGTCGAGTCCCCGGAGTATGTGTTAACGACTGGTACACCATTTCTTACAATTTCGGTTTCAATATCTTCTCTAGCATGGCTCATAATTACTACTGTGAAATAATACAGTCCAGCAACTGGAGCTTTGAAAACACTTGAATTAGGGTCATATCCGGATCCATCGTTTGTGATAACACGGTCAAATTTTACGGTTTGATGAATGGCGAGGTTTTCTTTATGTGTGTCCATAACAACGCTAAAGGCAATGTTGTTTGTTTCGTTTTGAAGAAGAAATCTTGGAACTGAAAATAATATATGAGAAATATTATTTCTTGCTATATGAGTGAGTGAGTGATTGTTAGCTAACGCTAATTCACCATTTTTTCAGCTATTTCATGGCAAGAATAAGTTAATTAGCAATGAGAGGCTGATAATGTCCACTTTGTACTGCACCAACACGTTTAATTGGATGTTTATAGTGCTAGCTCACTGAAACAACAGTGTGCGAATGGACATGATTCTGAGCCAGTCAGCCTCTGCTCTTTATCCTTAATACTGTGTGCTTTGCGGAGAAGCAACAACTACCAATTTTATAGTCTTTGGTTTGACCCGACCCACCATCTACCGCACTCGAGGCGAGCACGCTAACTATTACCCCACCGATGCGGTCTGGCTATATGATTTTTTACAAAACAACAGATGTATGACACGAGTTATACCAACACTGACTTTATTTGTAAGATGTATTTAATATTCTCTATAATGTTTATCACACTAAAGCTAGATATTTGTACCGAATGCGATTATTCAAATTGTGTTTATATTTTTGTACAATATTTGTTCAAGTAAACATATTTAATCTGAATAAGTGAAATCAAAGTTAAATTACCTTTATTTTGAAAGAGGTTGTCATCTGATTTTGGTACATCTCGTGTCTTTTCTAAATCTACCATTTTGTCTTTAAATATTGGATTAAACAGAATGGTTTTACCAGACTTCTCCATGTTATTTATCTTGTCAATTGCCGTTGACAGAGATTTCCTTGAGGACGCCAGTTCCTGTTCTAATTTTCTTATTTTATATCCAGATCTACTTTTAAAGTCTTGAATTTCCTTAGAGAGATTGTCTACCTGTTTGTATTTAGCATTGTTTTCTTCTAACATCAATTTCACAATTTCTGTCAACTCGACCACTTTATTTCGTGGATTGAACTGATTCCCATGTGTTAAGTCCACGTCCACAATTTGCGTAAAAAGCAAGAAAATGGAACTCACATACACAATCGATAAATCCATTTTAAGTCATTGAAGTTTGAAGGAAATTCCATGTACTAAGCCCAAATATGATAAGTATTGAATGAAAGATAAGACCATTAAAAATTTAAGGTAATACATGTATACTTGACGACGACGGTCAGATGTAAGGACATCAGTGATGCAAAGAGCTCATTTATCCTTTGACCAGGCTAGAAATTACCTTGAAAATGAATAAAACAATACCATATTCGAAAGTTGCCTGTTCTTATGTCTATGTTGGACATGAGGAGTGGTTCGTATTTTGGTTAGTTGCTTTGCTTTTCGACAATAACTATTCCATTTTTCTTCCGAAAATCTTGTGTGTGTGTGTCACAACATATTATTCTGTATTTTTCCACTCTCTTCCAATGTTTATTTTAACTGAACATCCCCACTACATTATTGTAACTTATATTATATTTTTGATGGGTGGTTTTTTTTCATAGTAGATTTGTTTCTATTAATAATAACACATATTGCATGTAAAACCATGAAACTGTGCATATTTGTTTGATATTGTTAACTAATATGGGTGTTTGTTCTTCACAAAGTATATGTTTTTTATCTAATTTTTATACAGGTATATCAGGAGCAGATATAAGAGATATGTTCCTGAGATTATCACACCTGAAATAAGAACATCAGTGACGAATCAACCATTAACTCAACGACACACTTGCGTACAAAAACAGACATACATACAGACTGAAAGCTTCATGTGATTTTTTTTTCTTCAAAATGACATTCTGTATTTGATCAGTATGTGTCAGAAGCTTGATGTGAAGTAAAAGCCGAAAGACAAACATCCAGTGTTCTTCGTCCTAGTATACAGTCGGAGATTGCAATTTCTGATGTTTCGGGGCAAAAAAGGACAATTGTGTTCTTAAGCGTGTAAAGATATTTCTGAGATCGAATATGGATGAGGGAAAACCGACTGCCTGAGAAGATAAAGTATTTGAAAGAAGCTATTTTCACATTTAGCAGTGCTTAGCAAACGAAAACTTTGCCAACTTGAGCGTTTTGTTTACCTCCCATATTGAACATGGTTAGTTCACATTCCATACAGAATGTTGAATCATTGCTTTGAGTCCGTCTTTCCAGTTTACATTCTTAATGTTGAAACACCGCCATGTACTCATCATCAACTCGGCGTCGACTCGTTCCATACCATTTTCCAAAACACCTCATGTTTACGAATAGTTGTATATTTAAGCTTATGGATTACCCCTTTGGTATCTTTAAACTTCATTTGGCTTGTTTTATTTGTTAGGTCTTCATGGATACCTCCACAAAGGGAATACTAAGTACATGCATATCTATGAAAGATTTGCTACGCCACTGAAGATGATTGAATTATTTGGGGGGGGGGGGTTTAAGTAAAAGAATAAAGGCACACTTAAATTATAATTTCTTGCATCAATCTCGATTGAAATATGGTGTATTTCCCTAATATTTGATCTGTCATTTTATATAACGTACATAAGATAAAGGTTGGCATGATCTTTTTGTCTATTTAGATATGTATGCATTAATGTAATATATATTTTTTTCATTAAGCAACATACTAATGCAATAGAATATGCTTTACATCATGTAGAAGTATATAAGTGGACAACAAATTGATTATTTATGTAGGGTTGTCTCCTTTTCTCTCTTTAAAATGACAAAATTTAAGGTCACTTCAAGGATACACTATCCTCTATTTTTATGTTTCCCTATTGGTATACAGAGGAGAGGCTTTCTATTGTTTAACCAAAATAACATGAACATATTTTAGGTCAAATGATTACAAACGTACATGCTTTATCTTACCAAACATATACAACTGTCTCGTATTAAGATTAGATAATGAATAATGAGAGATGACAAATTGAATTTGCAAGTCACAGTAGATTATTATTCCATGTGTATGTATCAATCTTACTGGACATAGCAATAAACCTCACATTTTGAGCAATTAGTTATATCCTCACTAGTATTGTCTTGAAAAAAACAACACTTCTATTCAAATTGCACAGTAAGAACGATGTATAGCATTCTTATAGAAAGTACTTACCATAATTAAATGATACACATGGGCATTTTGGTGGTTTGAAAATGGAGCGACATTATATCACTCACTTTTCATAAATTCAATCTTAATTTTGTTCAAATTTAAACTCACATTTATTTCATGTAACATGTAATTCTACAATGTAATGTGATCGTAATTTTTCAGTATTGTTATTAATAGAAATTTTTACACAATTTTCTTATACATTTTCAACATCAATTAATTTAGTAATGTGTTTGTTTTTCTGTAAATAAAATGCTCTAATTTTCAAATTGACTGTTTATTGTTGCTATATTGTAGCATATCTCTTAGTTTGGTGTAAGCATATTGTGTTAATATTTGGTTTCTTTTTTTATTACCTCTCATTTCGATTCCATATTTTGTATTACAAAAATGTATATATCGCTTCTGTTAAGCAGTTCGCTGCGGCTGAATGTATTTGAAACAGATTTGTGATATAGAAGACAGTATATTGTCATATTTAATGTTTTTGGACTACATTTATATTTTCTATACATTGTTTCAATTAAAAGAACGTATTAATAAAGAGGGTAAAATAAACGTCAGTGCTATAATGTCATGGACCTAATGCAGCTTTTCTGGCACCTTACTCATGAGTGAGAGTAAGAAACGATAACAGTATGAGCGAAAACTTCATAGAGAACACACCTAAAAACTATTATAACGACGGTTGTTTCAGCTATTTTCAGACCATTTGGCGGCAGTTTTGGACTTTTCGATATTGCAGGATAAACACACTATAATAGATACATTGTCGGTAAATAAAAAAATGTGTTTGCACTCTCTGCGAAACAGACCAGTAAAGCTTGTTTTATATCCTGCTCCACCTGAGGCGGGGTATACTGTTTTACCTCTGCCCGTCCGTCCTTTCAAAACAATTTTCGTCGCATTTTTCTCAGCAGCTATTGATGGCAGAAATCTTATATTTGGTCACAAGCTTCATATAGGTATCCCATATTGTGGGAAGCGTTTTTTTTTGGACCCGTCAGATTCCTACTTCCTGTTTGTCGACTTAGTTGGTTTTTATACACATTAAACATATATGCGGAGGTATCATAAGTGAGAATTAGCTCACAGTTCATCTTGTTCTACCTGTTCCTAAAGTGGGTACAAGTAAATGTTTATATTTTACCACAAAATCTACAACTATTGTATATCTATGCGCATTGATTTATTGAATAAATATATCACAAGCGCAAAATTTGTATGCTCTCTTATTCTCCTCCAGTTGTTTGTAGGAGGGACCATGTCTTATTGACATGACTTATGCTTATTTGCTGATAGTGATGTCAAACACATACTGTGCTGTGTGTTTGTTTTGTTTTACTTCGCTTCGTCTTGTGTACCCTATGTTACCAGTTTCTCTGGATTGGCCATTCGGTATTCTCCAATGTTTAGTTAAGACCATGCTTGCATTTAGAATGACCACTGTATAAACAATGGTAACTGTAAATGCATAAATAAGAAACATATTTATTAGCTGTTGAATTGATATGACACATGACACATGTCACCTGTCACAACAAGCAACAAAACAAACAAAATGTATATTAAGTGAAGGCTTAACGACGCTATAAAGAGTACACAAGGATGGTCCTGTCAATAATTAATAAAAAAAAAAAAAAACAAACAAACAAACTGCTGGTGTGATATCTATAGCAGCAATTGATATTTCGCCATTGTTCGAAGTCAATTCACACAATTTTTCAAGCAGTTAGATTGTGCCATGGATGAGTTTGCCATCTGTATTATCACTGCTGGACATGAGAAAATAAAACAAGAAAATGCAACAGAAACAGAATTTAATAGCATTGGGCAACTGTGGTGGGTGGGTTTTCGTCTAATTCAGCTAGTCTTTGTTCCTAAACACTTAATGAATCACATTTTATATGGTGTATACACCAGAATTAATCGCATGTCCAAATTGAAAAAAGGCACAGATTAAAGTTGTATGAGCAACCAACCTGGTGCTTTTAAATGTTAAATTTTAAAGTTTACTATTTTGTCAATTTTTATTGAAATAAATTCAATTGATATTTCATTACATTCTATTATTGCTACATTTCTTGTTGTTTGTTTCTATCTTGCCTGTTATGCTATTGCAATTTGTTGGTTCTACAATTACGTTCCTTAGATACTAATTATAGATTAGGCCTATATAGAGCTATAAGTTTCAATAGCTCGACTAAGATAACACCAACAGTACAAACACAAAATACAAACGAACAAAACAACAAATGCCTTGATAGAAAAACTCCCAGAACAAAAGCTTTAAAATATCAAAGGAGTGATGTTAAGCCATAATTCAAAAGGAGGCAGATAATACAATGGTCAAAAGAAGAAGGGCAAAAGGACAAAAGACAAACAATGGGCGAAAAATACTATACAGACAACTAAATATTTAGCAACATCAACCCCACTAAATACAGGAGTGAACTCTTGTGCTCCGGAAGGGTGGGCAGTCTCTGCTCCATTGGGTGTCAATATAACCGTGGAGTCAGGAGTTAAGCTAGGATGAACTTCTCGAATTACAGCAATGTATATATCGAAGTTATTGTGCAAGACGCGTTTGTGTAATAACTTTTATTAGATACACTCATAATCAAATCACTAGGAAAGTCAAATAAATTAAATGTCTTTGAGATCAAGTAGACCAAAGTGTCTAAACAGTATGAATTGGTTAAGCTCATTTATGCCTAGATAAGGTTTTATTAATAATTTAGGGAATGTAAATCTCAAAAATAGATATATCTACCATGTAACAAACAATGTCAGTTCCGAAACACTGACTACTGGAAGTTAGTTTCTGAAATAACGCTCATAATCAAAAGATTGGTCAGCCAAGTAAGAAGTCTAATATTATCTGTCGATTCTGAAAGAAGTGTTTATTGTTTTTAAATGGATATTGTATTTCTGATATAGCTTTGTGGATAAAGAGTGGAGTCGGAGACATTCGAACACACGGAAACTTGTATTGCACTTAAACCGGATCCTCTTTGTGACCGGCAATAAGATACATGAGATTATAGCCTTTACAGTACTTAAGTGTACCTCATAAATAAAAAAAATCAAAGCTGTCTGCACATTAACAGGACATTAAACCAAATAAAACAACGAAAACGCAAAGCGTGGCGTATCCCCTCGACTAAAAATTTGACCCGATGACCTTGACCTTTGATCTATGACCCTGAAAATCAATAGGGTTCCAGATTCTCTTAAGGTCTGAGTATGTACCAAGTTTTGTCAAAATCCATTTAAGGATGTTGATTCTAGAGTGTTCACAAAGATGTTACGGAAGGACGGACGGGTGGTAGCGTTACTATTTCCCTTCACAACTTCGTTGGCGAGGGGATAATTTTTTTGAAATAATGTAGACCTTCAGGTCATCAAATTAGACACCAATGTGTGCTACCAACAGACAGACGGACGGACAGGTTGATAATTTCAGATATAACAGTTTTCCATTTTTTCCTATAGTACAGGAGTAATTAGATTTAACTGATAAGAAAGCTGTACATAACGCGAATGTTTACATTGCTTATCAATAAGTAATATTCCATTATCGTTCGTTCGAAATAAGAATGGATTCCTTAAGAATAACGACTTTGCTTTTGCTTTCTGTGGCAGGAATTTCCTGTGGGGCTCTAGATGTACTATCAGAAAAATCAGCGTATTCTACTAATGATGATCACGAATTACGGGATAGAATCATAGGTTTGGAAAGCGCAATTACAGAGATGTCTAGCGCTAAACTTGCTTTGGATGATAAAATGGACATGCTAGTTAGGGAAATCAAACAGTTGAAGGAGAAATCAGAAAGTAGGATACATGCGTTGAAAGAGGAATTAGAGACTACGAACCAACATCTGTCGAAAGCAATTAAGATTATTATGGACATTGAAAGCAATATGCATTCAAATGGAACTCATGATTGGACTAGACAGCCAATAAACACTGGTGCTTCTGTTCCAAGTAACTCAAATAGCGTGCATAAAATAGGTATGTCATATAAGACATTTAATATTCTCGGAATGTATTCCTTTTAAAGATATGTCTTAGCAATATCGTTTGTATTACTAGATATGGATATCAACTATATATTATTTGATTGCTTGTGATTTGCAATGCAAGTATTTTCTAATCTTACTCATTGATATAAATCCTAATCAGTGACTTGCGGCAGGTCGGGGGTTCTCTTTAGGTACTCCTGTTTCCTCCATCAATATAACTGACCGCCATGATATGACTGAATATTGTTGAAAATGGTCTTAAACACCATAACCCTAGCCGCTCTCCGGTACAAACCTCGAAGATCAAAGCAAACAATGACAAACTAATGTCCATCTGGTTTCGGAAAAGTACAAACATGTTGTGGTAAATCGGTTAATGACATCCAAACTTTCCCTTTTTTGAATAACTAGATAACAAAATCAACAGCGAATATAACGTCCATACAGCTTCGCTCCGTCCAAAAATATACACTTGCATAGAAATGACGATAACATTAAGATGGTCAGTGCAAAACAGAATTAGTGAATACTCGTTCTTGATATTCTAGCTGAGAAGGTAAAATATGTTGGTTGTAAATCATACTAGTCCTGGCTTGGGACAGGCACAAAGATGTGGCGAGATTATACCGTATAGTGGGACCCCCCCCCTCTTGAATATTGGATCTCCAACGGTAATACACATATAAAGCTTGCACAGATTCCCTTCCACTCCATCAACCCAAAACCTATGTTCCTACGTAGTGCACTGATTACTAGATAAGAAGGTAGGACATGTTTGTTATAGACCATTACTAGTCCTGTTTATTTCTAAAGTATTACGTAGCTTTTGTTTAATTTTGCCGTTACTGATGCGAGTCCTTATTATATGCATCCTTAAACTTAGTATAGTATTTTATCTCTTTCAAAATCGTTCGATTTAAATATATATCTACCGCCCAGTAGACACTGGTTTTGGCACTGACATGATTTTTATGATATATTAATTATTTACTTTTATAGTTCGTCGATAATTTGATTAGCAGTAAAATTAAAGTTCGTCTACAGCAAACTTTGGGTTATTATGTTTAGACCCTATTTGTTACTTGCTTCCAAATAGAAATGTCTGTTCCAAGCAAGTGGTCATGTATTTGTGTCTCTACGATCTTTCTATAAGATTTCGGAACTGTTCTTAAATGTGGTATTTTTTTTTTTTTCATTTTATTCCAAATTCTTGGCTTTCCAATTTTGACGTGATGAATGTTATTCCAGAAATGAGTCGAGTGCACTAAATTAAATATCTAAATTTCTATTGCAGATCGCAGACTGCTAATTCCGGGGGCCACAACTGCCACCACAATTAACGGTGTTGCCTTCAGCGCCACTATGATAAATCACCAGGAAAATTTGGGAATAAACCAGATAGTACGCTTCGATCACGTAATCACAAATATCGGATCCGGGTTCGACCCAGTAACAAGTGTTTTCAAATCTCCAGTGTCCGGATTATATTTCTTTACAGTTGTGATAATGAGCCATGCTACTGAAGACATCGAAACACAAATGGTGAAAAATGGCATAGCACTCGTTAACACATATTCCGGTGATTCTACTACCTGGAATCAAGGATCCCAGTCTACTGTTGTACATCTAAATGCTGGTGATGACGTATACGTCCATATTCAAAACAATAAAGGCGTCAATGATGGAAATGTTAGAGTATTTGGTGGAAGCTGGTCTTCATTTTCTGGTTTTTTGATTTCTCAATAGAATACTACAGCGATTGTCTTCTTGTACTTATTATTATTTTATTTATTATAATTTTTTTTTTTTTTTTTTTGATAAACCGTTTGAGTTAAAAGAAACTGTACTTCGGATCTTTATAAATATTTAACTGTTGTCGATCTTTGTTGGTTATGATTAGGGTTATGGCGCTTAACGCCACTTTCAACATTATCTTAATTATATTGTTGCGGTCAGTTTTATTGATGGGGAAACCGGATAACTAAGAGAAAACCACTGACATACCGCAAGTCACCGACAAACTTTATCACATAATATTGTATCGAGTACACCTCAACATGAGCGTGATTCGAACTCACAACTTTAATCGTGTTAGGCACTGATTGCATAGGTAGTTGTAAACCCAACTACTATACGATTACCTCCACGACGTCCCCTTATTCTTGTCGGTTCATGCATGCTTGTGACACATATGTTCCGTATATTGTTCACCGCATCGGTGGTGTAATGGTTACATCTTGCATTGTGATCGTATAAAGTGCAGAAAATCGTGGGTTCGATCGCCAATTGAATCAAGCGAAAGACTATAAAATTAGAATTTGTTGATTCTCCGCTAAGCAGACCGTATTAGGGAGTAAGCGCCAAGACTGGTCGTCTCGGAATCAGGATAATGTTTCTAAATGCGGCAACATGTCTTCTCTCATTTTGTAGTGAGCTAGCACTATTAAAAACCTAACTAGGCGTGTTGGTCTAGGATAAAACGGACATCATCATCATCTCACCGAAAAGCATCTTATTCTTGCATGATACAACTTGAACATTTGTTAACATGTTGCTAAGTAACAATCACTCACTCAGCAGTATGTGTTAGTATGATTTAGGGCAATAGCTATTATTCGTCTTATCCTTGCATATTGGATTATTGTTGTCAATTTGTTATATGTGTATTTATATTTGTAACGTAATTTACTTTCATTTTGTGGGGACCGGTGTCGCCACGATCGTATTGTATTTGGTTTTACATCGGTCTATGTAATCAGTACCTAGTATCACTTAAGTTGCCACTTAAGATTCCCGAACATGATATGTGCATTTGATTTGTGATAAAAGTTGTCAATGACTTTAGGCGACAGATCTTCTCCATGTATTTCGGTTTCATCCGCCAATAAATATGTGATAATTGGAAATACAAAAAGAAAGAAATGGTAATAAACATGAGTTTTCAATATAAGCAAAGTATTTACAAAATATAAATATAGTCCAAAACATTAAAAAAATAAAATTGTTTCTCATTACGGTTGTTTCGAATCATGTAAATTCCGACCACGTTCCGTCTTTTTCTTGTCTTCACGTGTGAACAAATCGGCAGGCGACTTCCGGTGTTTACGCTATTACTGTGACAACGTCAGCATATCATAGTAGTAGATGCGGTAGATTATAAGTAATTGTAATATGGAGACGCCAAGGAAACCGCTGAATAAATACTGGTGTTCGGTACCCCACTATCTGTCTGATATCAGAAATATATACATAAAGGCAGATCGTTTTCCTTTGATGATGCTGACAGCCGCAAATAAAGAAAGAAAACAAATTTAATTTTAAAGAAGTATTTGTCTCTGCAATGAAGTCTTTGATACAAATAAAATAATTTAATTGATATCTGTCTTTTACAAAAAAATGTTAAGATTTTTTTGAGTCGAGGATCGAACGTTAAAACGGCACAAATTATTGGAGTTTTTGTTGTGTACATTGACACCGGAAGTTCAATGCCGATTAGTCCATCGAAATCACGTGATCTGACAGACGAAAATAACAAAATTTTGACGGAATGGAAATTATTCGAAACAACCGTATTACATGCTACATAAAAATAAATGTGAGCTTAAAACAAAGTCAAAATTTAGTCTACATGAAATGAGTGGCATATTGTAGCTCCATTTTTAAACAATCAAAATGCCCATGAGTAGAATGATGAACTCATCCAATGTATCACTTAATTTTCGTTACTAAATATGTTCTCTTTTACAATGCAAGTGAATATATAGTTAATGTCCTTTCCTTATTCATGACTTATCACCGGGTTTGTAACTAGATTAACACGACGGGTGTCACTAGTGGAGCAGGAACTGTGTACCCTTCTGGAGCACCTGAGTTCACCCCGGTTTTTGTGAGGTTCGTGTTACTCGATCTTTAGTTTTATTTTTATGTTTTGTAGATCGTTGGTTGTCCTGTCGTACTCTTTCTTTGGGCCAGTGTGTTGTCTGTTCTTCGATATACGGATTCTGATTACCCCTTTGGTATCTTCAAAACTCTTCTTAATGCTTGACATTATGCCCAATAATATTGTTACATGCACATAGAATTAAAATCGTATGTTACTTGTAGACATTCAAAATCATATTGTTTCCTCGTTTCTTACTATCTAAGCTTGACATATGACATGTATACCTTTGTTAAGATAAAGCACGTAAATCTGTCGTTTGATCCAAAAGTTGTTTTGAATTAAACAAAAGTAAGCCTCTCCTTTGTGTGCTAAAAGGGGATAACATAAAAAAGTGAACATATGTGTAGTGTATCCCTGACGTGAAAACCCTGTTTGTTATATCATTTTGAAGAGTAGGAAGGAGGGGGAGTAACTCTACAGTAATAATCAATTGATTTTCAGTTATATACTTATACTCGATCTTTAGTTTTATGTGTATGTTTTGTAGATCGTTGTTTGTCCTTATGTCCTTTTTCTTTTGGTCATTGTGTTGTCTGTTCTTCTTCGATATACGGATTCTGATTAACCCATTTGGTATCTTCAAACTTTTCTTATACATCATGCAGAATATATTCTATTGTATAGTCGTGTTGCTTTATGAAGAAAAGTTTGAACATAGCAAAGGGGTAATCAGAAGCCGTACATCCAAGAAGGACAGACAACACAATGGCCAAAAGAAAAAAGACAAAAAACGATCTACAAAACACTATACATAAAACTAGATATCAAACAACACAAATCCAAAACACTGTGGCTGTACTCGGGTGCTCCCGACAGGTAAGCAGTTCCTACTCCACATGTGGAACCCGTCGTATTATTCTTATTACAACCCGGTGATAAGCCATGGATGAGGAAATTATCAGATTGTCATTACGACAAAGGCAACATATCCGTGGTCATTTGTGACACAGATACTCCGTATCGATTAACCATGTCATGGTGGTGACTATAAAGCTTTCTGTCGCATGTATTTAACAATAGCTAGGACATGAGTGGAGTCGGAGATTTGCATTGAATTTGAACCCGATTCACTTCGGGATCGGCAATGATATACATGACCTTAGAACCTTTACGGTACATTATTGCAATCCATAAATAAGAAATCAAAGTTTTCTGTACATTAACATTAACTTGACACCGTCGAAACATTCAACCCAAATGAAATAACATAACACCTAATGTTAAGGTCCTTTTGTTTTATTGCTCCCAAACCTTTAGATAATTTGGCTTTCCAATCTTTCGATTTTGAGCGTACCTAATGAAGATTATTCAAGAAATGCGTTGTGGGCACTAAATTTGATATCTACGTTTTTATTAAAGTTATTGTAATGTGTGACACACAGACAGACGGACGAGATGATAATTTCAGATAAAAAGATCTCTTCCAAAAGTATGGGGTTAAATAGATTTAACTGATAAGAAAGCTGTAGCGCATGTTTACATTGCTTATCAAAATGTATTGAAATTGTTCCTTTATCTACGAAGTAAGAATGGGTTCATTAAGAATAACTGCTTTTCTTTTTATTTCTGTGCTAGGAATTTTCTGTTGGGTTCAAGAAGTGGCATCAGAAAATGAATGTTCTTCTAATGATGTCCTCGAATTGCGAAACAAAATCACAGATTTGGAAAGTACAATCCAAATTATGTCAATGGCTTTCGAGAATAAACTGGAAATGATATTCAAACGGATGATGGTGAAATCACAAAGTAGAATTAATACGTTGGAAGAGGAATTAGCGAGTACGAACCAACTTCTGTCGAAAGCAATTAAAGATATTGCTAGCATGAAAAACAATTATGTGCTGTCGAATGGAACCTATGATAGGAATAGAGAATCAATAATGACTGGTGCTGCCAATTCGAGGAAATTAAATAGCGTGCATAAAATGGGTATGTCTTATAAAAATGAATTATTCTCCG
Source organism: Gigantidas platifrons (assembly GCA_002080005.1). Taxonomy (NCBI): domain Eukaryota; kingdom Metazoa; phylum Mollusca; class Bivalvia; order Mytilida; family Modiolidae; genus Gigantidas; species Gigantidas platifrons. The sequence goes on along the minus strand of MJUT01018045.1, from coordinate 209,671 downwards.
GGAGTTATTTTTTTATTAATATGGCTACACATATTAATCTAATCGCAAATGTAATGTTTTTGTACTTTGTCTTCGGTCATTGTGTTGTCTGTCCTTCTTCGATTTACGGATTCTGATTACCCCTTTGGTATCGTCAAACTCTTCTTAAACTCGATTGTTTGGATAACTATATTGCATTGATATGAATTGAGCGTCATTCTAACTCTATGTAACCTAAAACAACGCATTAGTTTCCTCCACCAAATCATTACAACAAAATATTAGCATATAAAGTTGGATACATGCATCACTTTTCCAAAACTTATGCTATTGAATCAAGCATGGTACAAACATGTCAGAGTAAGTACTCTTTTGAGATGAAGGATTTACCTTATTGAATAACTATAAAATGATGTACGTACAGCTTCTCTTCATCACAATATATCAGACACATTCATGGAAATGTCAACATAAGCATAGTTAGTACATAAATAAAGTAATGAATGATCGTATATTGTTAACTGACTTACTAACTAAGAAGGTAGAAACAAACGTTGGTTGTAGATTATTATCTAGTGAAATCTATTGTGTTTGTTTTGTTTATTATTGGTCTTACATATCCGAACTGCTATGGTATGCGCGAGTTCGCACAACATTAATGGCGAGGTGTGCTCGATGCAAAATTATGTGATAAAGTTTGTCATAGACATGCAGCAGGTCATTGCTTATCTGCGGGTCCTCCGGTTTTCTCCATCAATAAAACTGACCGCCACCATATTGCTGAAATATTATTTAAAGTGACGTTAAACACTACAAGACCTAATCCAAACCTAAAACAGCAAAAGAATGTAGCTGTCATAACTACGGTTCTCTCTCCCTCGCGCATTTGTAACCTTACCCGACTTTGGTTATGCTGTTTATAGCCTTTTGTTTGGTTGCTCCCTGGTTATGCTGTTTATAGCCTTTTGTTTGGTTGCTCCCTGGTTATGCTGTTTATAGCCTTTTGTTTGGTTGCTCCCTGGTTATGCTGTTTATAGCCTTTTGCTTGGTCGCTCCCTGGTTATGCTGTTTATAGCCTTTTGTTTGGTTGCTCCCTGGTTATGCAGTTTATAGCCTTTTGCTTGGTTGCTCCCAATGAGTTTTAAGTTCATTTGATTTTTCATTTTTGACGTTGAGCGTACCAGATGAAGGTTATTCGAGAAACATGCACTAAATTAGATATCTACATTTCTATTGCAGATCGGAGATTGCTAATATCCGGGGGCACAACTGGCACCAATATTAACGGTGTTGCCTTCAGCGCCACCATGTCAAAGCACCAAGAAAATTTAGGAATCAACCAAGTAATACGATTCGATCACGTGATTACAAATGCTGGATCCGGTTTTGATCCAGTATCGGGTATTTTCAGACCTCCAGTGTCCGGGTTATATTTCTTTACAGTTGTGATAATGAGCCATGCTGGTGAAGACATCGAAACGCAAATAGTGAAAAATGGCACACCGCTACTTAATGCATATTCCGGTGATTCTACTACCTGGAATCAAGGATCTCAATCAACCGTTGTGCATCTCGATGTTGGTGATGACGTATATATCCATATTCTAAACAACCCTCACGTTAATGATGGAAATATCAGAGTATATGGCTTCAATTGGTCTTCATTTTCTGGTTTTTTGATTTCACGAATAGATTAATACAGCGACTATTTGCTTTTTTGTTTTGTTCTTGTTATTTATTTATGATTATGACAATTATTAATTAAAAATTCATTCTGAGATATTTATTTCTGGATATACATTATACATTAGCCTTGTGGGAGAGGACATCTGTGATATTGTTATCACTTATTTGATGTCCAATGCTTTAACGTTTGTGCTATTTCATAAATTCGCCTAATCCCGTGTAACCTTTACTTGCAAAACAAGTGCAATCAGTGGCTATCATCACTGAAGTTGTGAGTTCGAATTCCGCTCAGATGCAACATTATGTGATAAAGTTTGTCGGTGACTTGCGACAGGTCAGTGGTTTTCCCCTGGTACTCCGGTTTAATCCACCAATAAAACTGACCGCCACGATATAACTGAAATATTGCTTAAAGCTCTAACATTAATCCAAAAACAATTGCTTCAACTAAGCAAAAAAATACGGAAGTATTTTGTCGTATATAGATAATATTTATCTCAAGATCAATGGTACTGGACTTCATTGTTTATACATGTACCGGATTTGACCTTTATCATTGTGATATTTATTTGTATTCGAGATTACACGTCGCTGTTTTAGATAATTGAAAATTTACATATTTAAACTTTTCAAGATGGCGATCTAAAGTTGCTTTGTATTGTATGTATTATTTTTAGAATTTTTAAAACAAAAAATATAGAGTTAGTTTACAAATATTGACATACTATTTTACATTGTGAGGCGATATATCTCTTAATATTAATGCAATAGCTTTTTCACGAGAGATAATTTAAACTAAAGAGTAATTTGACAAGTGTTTATATAACGCTAAATTGATAACACTGTAGATAGTATGTATTAAACCAACTACCTTAGACCGCGTTCACGACGTCCTCCCCCCCCCCCTAAATAGTGTGCAACAACGTAAAGAAAGTGAATCTAAAAGTGTAATAAAAATACATTAAAAACAACATATACTTCGCATAACAGGTGTGCTTCTTCAGTACTCTGACATAAACACTATAGACAGGTAAACATTGTTTCAGTAAAAACACCTTCGAGGGATCGAACCTGATGGAATTGATTCTTTAACATTTCAATAAGTTGTCGTTATTTCAAGAAATGTTTGCGAATACCAAAGCGGTAATCAGAAGCCGTCAATCGAAGAAGAACAAACAACACAATGGCCAAACTTAAATAAAGAGCAAAAGGACAATGACCCACCAATCACTATACATAAAAGACCGAGAAACACGAACCCCACCACAACCGGGGATGAATTCAAGTACTACGGAAGTGTAATTATTTCCTGTCCCATTGGTGGTACCCGTCGTGTTACTCTTGTTGCCATCCCGGTGATAATAATTTTAAAAAAAAACGTAGAAATCACAATTAGTGCACAAGATGCGTTTCTGGAATAACCTTGATCATCACAAGTCATGAATGATTAAAGGACCGGATGGTGACCTTGATCATCACAAGTCATCAATGATTAAAGGACCGGATGGTGACCTTGATCATCACAAGTCATGAATGGAATACCCGTTGTCATTTGTGAAACAGATTTTCCAATTTAAATAAATATTCACTGGAAACTCTTGAATAAATAAATTCTTAATTTTGTATATTTAGAGGTTTGGGTATATATTATTCAATATCTGGTAGTGGTCAATTCAAAATAGTTCATCGAGGCATAGCTGAGGTGATTATGTTTTATATACTAATTACCAGGTATTTTCCCCCTCTACATATTTGTGTCTGTCCCTTGCCAAGACCTGGATTTCCAACTTCATATGTCATGAGCCTTTTTTGTTCAATGATCTGAGGTGAGATGTGATTGTTCTTATTATCCACAATGCCTTTATCGAGTATCACTTATTGCAAATCAAGAAACTACAGTTTAGTGGACATACTAATAATGTTCATCTTTCCATAAAGATAAACCATCTAAATAAAGTGAAACTATTATATTTAGGATTTCGGTTCATCGTTTGGATACGAAAAAAACATTTATGTTATGTGACTTTTTCGCCCTCTTTCATTGGCCGACCTTGTAGAAATCTTGTCATCAAAAAACCATAAAATTGTATTCATTAACATCCATGGAAAGATTTCAGTAGCAGGACATTATTGAAACCAACAAAAAGACATAGACAGCTTTTCAGAAGGATTTTCAATCTACACAATCCCACCAAAACAAAAATCGCATAAGTCGAGTGGAGGCGTGTCTCTAAACCAGTTGGTCATCCAATAGCCGTCCGTATTTCTACGAGTAGGGACATACATACTATACCATCTAGATCTATAAATGGAAACCAGAGTATTAGCCCAGTCGAATTGAACTTTACAAATCCATCCAGCATGTAACAAGGAAATTCATGCTCAAGCTCCCGGAAATATCAAGAACAATATGCAAACTGTACTCAACATTGCATATGATAGCCAGGGACAAAATCATTCGGTAGTACGTAAACCGTCAGTCCTCCCTTCGGGGACGTTATACTACAATGGATTGAATTGGTTGATTTTAAATATCCCGATTCACTTTCGTGATAAGCATTTCATCCAACGAATGCACAATTTGAAGTCAAATTAATTGTCCAAAAACAACATACCAGTCTCAATTCAATGGCTAGGGACAACGTACATGGTCCGCACATTTCAGTGAACAATGATTTGTGCTTCAGATCCATTTTTTCATTGGATCACCCATGTTCACTTGGTGAAAAGAAATGACAGCACAATATCTTTATGGTCTGCACAAAACAGAGATACTGTCATGCGTTGGTTTGGGGAAAATGGGTATGTTGTGGACATATTTTAACCCTACGATTTCCAATCTTATTGAATGTTTCCAAACCCCTACATAATATTATTCATCTTGGCTCTAAAGACTTGGACATTCGAAGTGATATGTTACCTTACTAATCTCTTTATTCCTAGTAAATACATAAATCGCATGGAGTGAAATTTTGATGCGGAGATATTGACTTTCTGCTGTCAGTGGTAAGGTGGTTGAGCATTCTCGAAAATGGTGAATATTGCTATCAATAACTTTGTCATTCCATTATAAGTTAGATTTTCTTGACATACTGAAGGATAGGGCCGGGGATACGGTTATTATGTGTGGACATAGATGCACTCATATAGCGGGTTCTGGCAAAAAAGGGGTCAGGACCTTGGTTTGTCTGGTTCGTCCAATCATAATATTGTTTTACCACATGCAGTTCTGTTCAGGCCATCTCGTTTCGAACACGGGGGTAGTTCCAAACGTATGCCATTTTGAACTTTGATTGTTGTGCATATGCTAAAGCTTCTTATCCTTGTTCGTTTGTTGGGGTATGCTTAGAGGAACATCAGCCTTCATTGTTACCACTGGCACATGAACTTGTTGATATTGGAAACGACATTTCGTAAGACATATCATGTCATTCGCTTATTTTGTGGTCCATATGACTTTATTTTTGCCATGAATCAACGTCTTGAAGTTGATCTTAGATTAAATTATTTACCAGGGATAATTTGCTAAAAAATATTCTCTTCTTCCGATTTTGAACGTTTGAATGAATGAATTCCTTGTGGTTTACGTCTCTATTTCTTAAGATGTAAAGGTAAGCACGTGCTGCTTGTTTTTGTGTTAATAATGTAAAATTCCAAGAAGTCAAAATAAGCGCAATCTTCTTGATTTCATTAACACGACGGTTTCCACTAGTAGAGCAGGAATTGCTTACTCTTCCGGTGTTCACCACTCTCAACTGACATCCTGTTTCTAGGTGTATTACAAAACAAGAAGCAGAAATCTTGATCGATTTTTCATTTATATTTCAGGTCATGAGAAAAATACAATTATGGTGTCCAACATGAAACATGAACCTGGCTGTCCTTTTTCGTTTGAACCTATGGCAATGACATTGGTTTGATGGATCAACGTCAGGCTATCTTCGTTGTGTTGATTTACCTTTTGGTGATGACAGAAGGGAATTGTGAAAAATCAGAACCACTCTTAGGTAAATGTTACAGTTACATAAATATCAGCCTTATACTCAAATTTATCCTTTGAAATTGCGTTCGGTCATGTATTTGTGTGTGAGGGGTATCGATCTTGAATCTTTCTACGATTTTAATATTTGATTTTGTAATTGTTCCCACAGAGTAGTATTTTTTTTTTTTCATTTTATCTCTAGTAATCACTTTCAGTGTCAATCTGTGGAAACGGTTAGTACTATTCTGGCAATAACAAATAACAGCACAATTGTATTTTTAGCATTTGCTATGTTGTAAATTGTAGGGAGAGGGTGCTTATAATGTTGTTATAACTTGTGCCCAATCACATTGCTTATATTAGAGCGATACAACATGCTTAATTAAAAAAATATATTCAACATTTGCTGATGACAACCCGATGGAACAGATAAATGTTCTCAATCCCTTGTAAAATACAACATTTTATTGTTTATTGCTTTAGAAAATTTTTATTGCATATGATTACTGAGTAATGTCGAATAAGTAACTATAAGAATTAATATGTGAGAAAACGAAGGTTTAATATAGATAATGAGCCTCTATGTCTATGGATTGCTGGATGGCTATCCCTGTGCTTTATTCAAATTCAAAAATTCAAAATAGTTTATTGATAGTAAACCATACATTGGCGTGCATCAAGACAATACAATATAATTATAATACATTACATAAATATGGATAAGTCAAGGATTTATATAGTACTATATAAATCCTTGGATAAGTAAAAGATATGCATATAATAATGATATGAAGTATATTAAATTATTCACAGGGATCTGATGTCTAGGGTCAATGGGAAGCACCACCACCGACGGAAAGAACCACGTTCTTCCCATCGATAGTGGTACCCCACTGAACCTAAATGCCGAATTCCTGTGAACTATGTGTTACGTATATTGTTTGCTTCTTTTAAAAATTTGCAAATTTGTTTTGTTTTGAATAGATCCTTAGGTTCAAGAATCTCTGTGATAAGATCATCGTCAGTTCTAGTACTTTGGAACAATGTATTGTAACTATTTCTGATATTCTGGTATTTAGGACAATGTAATATAAAATGTTTTTCATCTTCAACCGATGAGCGACAAAATTTACAAAGACGTTGCTCGCGAGGAGTGTTATTGTAACGACCTGTTTCTATATTAAGACTATGTGCACTTATTCTTATTTTTGCAAGGAAAGATCTGTGTTCTTTTGAAAGGGGAAATTCCAAATAATTTGTAATTTAAAAATTCCGAGAATGTTGTTGAGAAAATGTAACTTGCCCATTTTATTTTTTCGAATGTTTTCAAACTGTTTTAGCGCTTTTCTTTCAAAAAAATTAAAAAGATGATATTTGAAATCTCTCTCCGATATTTTCAAAGATGATAATTCCATTTTTTGTTTAATAGAGTTTAAAGATTTGTTGAGTTTCTTGTCTTCAATAAAGGCTGATCTTAAGAGAGAGTTCCTAGACCCATTGTCGAATTCAATTCTTTTAAGTCTATTGTAATATTTAAACATCAATATAAATGATTTAAAACAGGCTGGAAATGTACCCAGTTCAGCATTGATGGCAAGATTGGAAGCTTTACCAATAACTCCAAGAATATTTTAAAAAATCATGTTTTGTACCTTTTCAAATGGTAATTTGTCCAAGGTGTCGAGGTTCAAGTTGAAGTCTGTTAACCAGATTTCTGAACCATATGTAATAATAGGTCGGATTACAGAGTTATATAACTTTATCCAAGTTTTAACTGAAAATTTATCTGATTGAGATATCTTTGATTAGTTACATAAAACATGTTTTGTTAGTAATGTTAACCGACGATTACCGTACTATGTCATTACTATATAAATTTAGAAAAACCGAAGTGGCAATCAAGAATGGACAATTCAGAGACACTGGAAACATTAGGCACATAAGACACAGAACGACGACAAGCAATACAAACAATACAACTAAAACTAAAATGATGAGCAATAGGGACCCCATAGACAATACCGGGAGTGAATCCATGTACTCGCGAAGGATAAACAATTAGCAATACTCTTGGTGTATATATTTAATCACTTGTGTTCCCTCCATAGACTTACTGAAACCAGTTATTGATAATAATAGATACATAAACCACATTTAACTTTTCAGCATTAATAATTTCTCGCTTTCTGTTTTGTCTGTAGATAATTTCAAATGTGTATATCTGTTTTCTGAGAAGATTGAATGTACTTGGGATGTGGATAGTAAATGTGTGGATTTGACGTTTACTTATGGAGCAACGTAAGTTGTAGACAGCATAGTAGTGAACATGTAAATATCTAGTTTAGTGGGTACCACACGTTTCTGAAATAACCTTCATTAAGTATATTCAACGTCAAGCGATTTGAAAGCCACGTACTTAAAAGGTCTTTGGGAGCTAAATAAAGGAAAAGCCTGAACAAGACAGCCAAGATGGCTTAAGGTCACATATAGCTGAGGGAGTTGAACATACTTTTCAATGATAATTACATATTAAAAGATACTAGTTTAGGATCTATGGCATCAGACCTATAGCATGTTCAAAGAGACAATGTTTCAAAATGTGATGTGTTAGCCTGGTGGTCTAATACGATCAATCGTCTATAAATGTGTCTGTTCTATCACCTGAGATGTCTTCCTGCCATATCATACCGAGCTATGATTGACGTTTACTAAGCGAAAATTATAATTTAATGAAAACTCCCTTCGCCATCAAACCTTGTCAATCGTTCAATCAATCAATATTCCAAACCCAAATTACTAGTAATATGATCATATTGAGTTTGATCATGAATGTTTGCGAAAATTAAAATTGTAAAAACAACACGATATGCGGGTTGTTAGTATTTCCCCTCAAATATGGGAGATATTAATTTATGCATATATGTTAGAAAAGAGACGAATAAGAATATGGTATTTGCTAAGCCTGATCTTTCATGTGTAGAATTGGATTTTTAATTGTTCCCCCTTTTCTAATATGTTGCGGATTAAAGAACTAACGAAACACAGTAATGGTTTCAATTAGTGTAGCATAAGTATATGATTATATGAAATAATTGCATTATACATATCTTTTAAAGTATGGTGGAACCTTAGAATTTATTACTATATGACTTATGATATGTAGAAGGTTGGTAGCATCTTAAACTTGCTAGGAAACAACGGTTTTAGAGATAGAGATTTTTCTTCCGTGCCAGTGCTTAATCCAACAGGTTTGAAAAATTTTGGTTACTGTATATCTAAAACAATTACTATACTGACTAAGTGTATTTCGGTGGTTTACATTTTTAATAGACTGGATTTGGTTGCACAAGGATTAGCTAAAATGTGGCAATTAAAAATTAATTACAATCTAAAAATACTTTAAATTAAGTTACATTTAATGTATAAGAAAAGCTTGAAGATGCTAAAGTGGTAATCAGAAGCCGTAATTCGAAAGAAGGACAGACAATACAATGGCCAAAACAAAAAGGACAAAAGGACAAACAACGATCTACAAAACATTACACAGAAACCTAAAGATCGAGCAACACGAACCCCACTAAAAACCTGGGGTGAACTCAGACTTATCTTTAATTCAGGATTGTGCAATCAAGTCCGGGTGTTTAAAATTTATCTTTCCAGTACATTTGCAACATACACAATATAATTTGAAGACTTATCGCGCCTTTTCAGAACATTAGTCGTAATTGTTTTCACTGATACATATATACAATTCACTTTTATTCTTTTATTACAGGAATGCCACATATGTGCCGCTTGAAAGGTATAAATGTACAGAACCATTTCAAGCAAAAATACAATGCCGTCAAATCGTGGAAACTGCTCAATGTCATTTATATGCTGACACCATTTGCTTGTATGAAAACCAATCTTACAGATTCAATTTATTTGGAACGTGTCTAAAACAAGCAATTAATGAAACTATTGTTATTCCTTTAAACGACACATACGGTAAGAATACTGTAAACCATTCTTTCATTGAATAAATTAATACTGAAAAACAAATGAACGTTAGAGAATACCGAAGGGGCAATCAAATAAACGGACAATCCAGAGAAACTTGCATGATAGTGTACACAAGACGAAGGAAATAAAACAAAAATACAACACAATATCTGTTGGACACCACTATACGCAAACAAACACAAATAAGGTAAATAAGACATGCGCCCTCCTACAAACAACTGAAGGTAAAGACGATCCGAACATCGTAATAAGACATGCGCCCTCCTACAAACAACTGAAGGTAAAGACGATCCGAACATAGGTATTATGCGAAAATCATAACGGACATCACAACACAGAACTCAGAACGTAGAAACACATAATAGAACAATATGTTCGACACGCTCATTGTTTTTTGTTATATGATGTTCGTGTTGTTTTCCTTTTTTTTTATTGGTAGTTGCCAAAATATGTTTCTTGCTGTGCATTTTCTATTAATTGAATTGTAATCATTTCAGTCCTTTCTCGTCCAAGGAAGATATATTATGCATATGTATGTCTGAACAATTGTATAAACCGAAAATATACATACACGTTCAACTCTTGACTTTTGCGGAACCTAGGTACTACCCCCCAAATAAAAATGTTGCCGTCAATTCAATTAACATCTTATTAGCTCTAATATTTACATATATTTACATTTTGATAATGCGCTAATAAGAATACCAATTTTTGAAGGAAGAAAACATACTTCTTCCGTAACTTTAGTATATACTGTACTATTTAATATATATTCATTTTATTCCTAATGCATGTAATAAATGGTTTAACCCATCACTTTCGATCATATCCATGCCCGTATTCAAATCGTCATTGATTCTGTGAATGTTCGTCGTGTGTTTATGTGTGTGATTTGAACCTTGCTATATTGTCGTCGTGACAATGTCAACCATTACTGTGTAACTTTTATTTTCAAAATACTCTTCATTTCAGCAAAAATGGACCCAGTAGAAGGTCTTAATGGGACATCATCGACTATACATTCACTGACGATTGCATGGAAGTTGGTAAAACCACAAACCTTTTACAGCAACTCCACAGTTATTTGTTATATTGATGTGCGCTCAAAAAAACGAAAATTAAATGCAAGTTATACTTTTTGATTTATAAACTTCTTTTAATGGTATTGCTGATTACATTTCAGTTTTGTTTCAAAGGTTTCTCTTTTGTTTCGTCATCCACGTTTCTCACAATAAATTTTAGTATTTTAAATCTATTTACTCGTCAGCATTTCCTCACATTAAATATTTTTCATCTAGAAATGAGAAAAGCGTTCTACGTTTAATCAGTGGGGGGGGGGGTATGTAAAACAGAATAAAGTACGTGTAGCAAATGAAATCGGAGGTACAATCAGTAGTGCTGAGAAGGAATGTAGGAATGTGGTAGATGCATGTTAGTTGAATTACAAATAGTGAGTTAAGATGAGTCATGGAATAACAACAGTGTGACAACGAAGAGGACAACATGCATAGATCGCATATAATGAACCATATATCGTGACACAGCAGTGTGACAACAACGTGGACGTCATCTTGGTTTGGTTTATAGTTCATGGTGTTTAACGCCACTTTAAACAATATTTCAATTATATCGTGGCGGTCAGTGGATGTCGTATAAGACAGATAATGAACAATATATTTCAAAACAACATTGTGACCAAGATATGGATTTCATAGAACAGTGTGACACAGACGCGAACGCCATCGACGATGAAAAATGAACCATTAACACAACAATTTGATATCAACACGGAAGACAAAGACAGCGGATAACGTACCATAAAATCCTACCCTTCCACCCATGCGACACTTAAACGGTTACAAATTGTGAGCAAAATTGATTGTGCAAAATAGCTTTTGAAGATGTTTAGGCAGTTCGTAATGGTTGTGCTAATATTTTGGCTTTGGTTTACATAACTCGGTCAATTTAATTATAGATAACATCAGGAAGTCTTCATTCACATCTCTACCGTATAACCATTGACCACTTATTGCCTGGAACCAATTACACAGTAAAAGTAAAATGCCGTCCTCTATTTTCTCTTGTATGGAGTGATGAATCTTCTATGCACGCTATGACTGATAAAACAGGTATTATTGCATTTATTCTTTTAGAATTATATAGAACAAATGTGTCTTCAACAGTATCATATTTTCTCATATCACACAACTTTTCACGATAAGACATCATATTTCACACCTCCGATCTAGTTTTAGGAATAGGTGAAATCCCATATTATTTGTGCATATTGGCATTTTATTACAATATATCTTGCAAGGGTAAATGGGATAGATTTCAATGAGATGAGGACAGCGACTAAAATTTGTATAGTGAAATATGATAAAAAAACAATTACAGCACTTCAAGGAGTCCGATAGCATGTCTTATGGGACACTTAAAGGCAATATTGACAACGGTCGTTGGTCTTGGTCAATTCTCATAGAACATCATATCGCACTCACTGAAGTGTTATACTTGTATATTATTGTTGGAGAACACGGTTATTATTTAGAGATATGTTTTTGGTTCATTTGAATTAGTTTGAAAATATGTTCAGCATAAATAGTGCATACTATCAATACAAGGTTTTAAAATAAAAATTAGACATTTACAATCAACAATATACACAGCCATTTCTCTTGCAAATCTTACATTACAACGATAACAGACGAAGGTACTCTAATCCTGACTTACAGTGGACACAAATATGTGACATGATTACACAAACAATAGTAAATAATAGATACCTCCAGCAATTCGCTCCAACTCAAAAGTAGTATATTTGGTAAAATTATTACAGTAAACCCGAAATCAAAACTTTGCATAATTTTGCATAATATGGGACGAAGTCCCAACTATGGTAGAAATAGCAATTTTTTTTCTATATACTAATGACTAAATTTTGATGCACCAGAAATGACATACCGGAAGCAATACATGTACAGCTACAGTGGGTTTCTGCAAAAAAATCGATGCAGTAAAAAATTTCTCTTGTAGGGGCACGAGTATCAAAGTACTAAAAACGACATATTGTATAAATAAAATCAAGAACAGGTACGTACAAGGATGTAGAAAAAGTGGAACCTGTTCAAAATATCGCGAGATAGAGCGTGAAGTAGTCCTTGACAACCATAAACAAAGATGACCGACAATGTTTATAATTGTTATGATGTATAAAACTAATGACGGATTTTCTCGTAAATAAAGCATCGCACATGAACAGCAAAATGTGCAAACTATAGTACAATAAAGTTTATTTACTACTTCCGGTTATGAACCATGTTCGGTAGCGGATACGAAAACTGTCCGGAGTTTGGTCCCCGATATATTGTTTAAAAAAATTATTGGACTTCGTCCCAAGTTAGGTAACACCTATTATCATATTATTTAAACAAAGGTGGGTGATGCGTTCACACGGTAATTTAAAAATCAATATAGCTGATTTTTATGTACATGAAAAAAAATGATCTCACGTGTACTCGACCTGATTTGTAACGGTTCGATGAACCACTCTGTCCTGTGACGCGTTGAATTTGTAAATTTGTATAATATATTTCTTACAGTTCCTTTGATTGGACCGTCATTTATATCTTCTGGTTTCGTTCGAGTTAGCGACGCAATTCTGGTCTATTTTACGGTAAGTCGAAATATTTTGTTTGAGTCCATTATGGTTATGGTGTTTAACGCCACTTTTAACAATATTTCAGTTGTATCGGGGCAGTCAGTTTTATTGGTGGAAGAAGTCGGTGTACCCAGAGAAAACCACCGACAAGTCACTGACAAACTTTATCACATAACGTTGTATCCAGTACATCTCTCCTGAGCGGGATTCGAACCCACAACGCTAGTGGTAATAGACACTGATTACATGGGTAGTTATAAATCCATATTACCATACGATCATGACTACGACGGCCCTTGTTGATTCCAAATCAATAACGTGCTTAACGCAACTTTCAACAATATTTCAGTTATATCCTGGCGGTAGAAATATTATAAAGTTTATTTATGAATATCATATAATATATGTCTAGTTTATTCTTTTTTTGTACCTTACTAGTAAAACTGTGTCTGAAATACTACACATGATTGAAGTGTTTCAATCAAATTAATGCATGTTATTGATAGAATATCAGAGTATGCGAATGGCATTTACAGTCTAGTGCAATTCGCCCCTAGACACGATAAAATAACCCTCATTCCGCTTGTGCTCCAAGCGGAATGAGGGTTACGTTATAGTATCTAATTCGCCCCTTGATGAACGCAATCGAGAATGGACAATTCAGACACTGGAAACATTCGGCACACAAGGCACATGACAGACAACACACAACACAGAAAGCTAACAAGATGAGCAACATGGACCACACCCAAAACAGGGGGTCAACCCATGTACTAAGGGTAAGCAGCTCCAGCTGATCGTGTATTGTCTTAACACCTAATATTCTGATTAAATATGTGGTCCAAACTGTTTTCGATTTACTCAGGTATTTGTTGTATTTATTTACATTAGGTGCCAGAAGGTCATGTGTCACAAGGAAATATTTCAGAGGTTAAATTGGAACTTCAAGGTGAACAATCAAACAAAGTCCTCACCACCACATATACACGAAACACACAGACAGCTAAACTGACATCTTGCTGTGTTCGAGGAAATGGAAGACTGACAGTGAAGGCAATAACTAAGAACCAAATAGGATGGTCGGATAATTTTACTGAAGTAGAATATGTTCATGATAAATGTAAATAGTCAAGTTACATACAAGTTTCATGCTATTTTATTCTATTTTTTTAAATTATAATGGTGTATATAAAATATATAGTTATTAGTTTTAGAGGACTTTTAACAGCATCGCAAAATTGCTTTTTATTTAGCAGATTTGAATTAGTTGATTACTTTCTAAATGGTTTCGAATGCAATCTTTTGACTATGGGCGTACCTGATGAAGGTTGTTCCAGAAACGCGTCGTGAGCAATAAATTAGATATGACGTAATAAGATAATTGTACATTTAAATATAAGGAAGTTGGACCATTTCAACAGTTTCATGATATTCAGAGCAAATAAAATGTATATTTACATTTGAAGATGTAATAATAATAATAATAATAATAAGCTTTATTTAAAGTCGGAAAAATCAAACATTACAACACAAGCTGTAATGAGCTTTTAAATGTAATAGTATTTTCACAAATAGCCTGTAACCTGAAAAATCTGGGTGATAGAGTCGATTCAGTGAACAAGCTCCATCTTGAATTTTGCATAAGAATAATTAAACATTATAAACGTACATTGTACAATTGTATGCAGGATGTCCCCACCTTTTCGTGCACCCTTGAGTACACAAAAAATATACTTCTAAATTCCCTCGTAAATATTGATGTAGATGTTCCGTCATATAACTAACATTTGTTCTTACGTATCCACAATCAGGAAGAACATCTTCTGAAATAAATTCTTTCATTTTAGCTGTGTCAATTCCATCCTACGTTATTGTGGAAATCAACAAAACAAGTGGTCGAGTTCAAATATCTCTGGAGTATAATGTCCGTATACCAGTTAACATAACCTACTTCTGGTGTGAGGGTACGAAGAATGAAACTGGGAACGTTTATTGCCAGGTGAGCATATATTTGCTTAATAATTCAACCAGCTTATTCTAATTCTTGTACCATAAAGGTCGACTAAAACAATGTAACATAAACATGTACGAAAGATCTGTGTTTTTTTGCATAACATGCCAAAGTTGTACAAGAGTTGTCGGTCGTAGCCATGACCTGATTATTTTGCTACGTTATAGTTAAATTTACGGCTGCTGAGTGCAACGTTATAGTTAGATGTACATCTG
>MJUT01018045.1:179034-192918 GCA_002080005.1 Gigantidas platifrons | reverse complement strand
AACGTTATAGTTAGATTTACATCTGCTGAGTGCAACGTTATAGTTAGATTTACATCTGTGCTGAGTGTAACGTTATAGTTAGATGTACATCTGCTGAGTGTAACGTTATAGTTAGATGTACATCTGCTGAGTGTAACGTTATAGTTAGATTTACATCTCTGCTGAGTGCAACGTTATAGCTAGATTTACATCTGTGCTGAGTGCAACGTTATAGCTAGATTTACATCTGCTGAGTGCAACGTTATAGATAGATTTACATCTGCTGAGTGTAACGTTGTAGTTAGATGTACATCTGCTGAGTGCAATGTTATAGTTAGATTTACATCTGCTGAGTGCAACGTTATAGTTAGATTTACATCTCTTCTGCTGAGTGCAATCAAACCCTGTTACTACTAAATGGGTGACTTTGAACGGCATTTTTCTATCGTAATAAAATGAAAAACAAAAAATACCGGTGTAGTTCTAAAATTGCATAGATAAATGTAGAAAGAGACAAAATCGATACCCCTAACACACAAATACAAAACCACTAACTTTTCTGGCTTGGCATAGGCACTTCAATAAAAAGTGGCAAGATTAAACTAATTCTAAGGGCCCAGGCTTCTCCTCTTGGTGAAATGATGGGGTCATGGAAGTGCTTACCACATATGAGTTAAAACATCGCAGCCGTCCCATATAACCAAAAGTAAATCACTGAAATATATACTTATTTAATTAGTAAGAAAGAATGTGTACTGAATACAGCGTAATTTCAAAAGTTTATTTGTGACTTGCAGCAGGTCGGTGGTTTTCTCCGGGTACTCGGGTTCCTTCCACCAATAAAACTGACCAAACCGATATAACTGAAATATTGTTGAAATGTTTGTTTGCTTGATACAATATTTCAGTTATATCGTGGCGGTCAGTTTTATTGGTGGAGGAAACTGGAGGACTCGGAGAAAACTAACGACCTGTTGCAAATCACTGACACTTTATCACATAATGTTGTACACCTCGCCCTGGTCGAGATTCGAACTCACAACATCAGTGGTGATATATACTTATTGCATAGATTTTTGTAAATCCAACAACAATACGATCACAGCCACCATGGCCCCTGAAATATTGTTAAGAGTTACTTTAAAAACATATATTATATACTTAGTCCATCCGTGTTGGTATTATAGTATTTATTTAAGGAATATTTGAAATTGCTGAACAGGTTATACGATATAACCTGGTTTGGGTCAGTTTACTCTTAATAAACCGCGAAGTTTATGAAAAGCGTAAACTGACCCAAACCAGGTTATGCAAGTATAACCTGTTCAACAATTTCAAATATTCCTTATAATTTAATTTTTACAACAAAATTTAATGATTCCTCGATTCTAATTGCGATTATTTCATGTGACTATTTGAATTTGTCGTTAGCGGATGAACACGTTGGTGACGTCACGATACCAACCCAGGTTATCGAGTATAACCAATGTTGCTCCAGGCGGATCAGCCAATCGGATTGCAGTATTCACATCAAATTAAATTATATCGCTATAACAAACAGAAGATTTATGTTGTCTTCACTTAATTGTTGGTGGGTTTTTCTTTAATATTCTACATTATATGATTGTCATACTCATTCAATCAATGGTTGACCTGTTAGTCCCTGATGATATCATCATCCGACCGGTAGTCTTTGTTTCTGCACTGACATGGTTCATTAGAAATATTATGTATTAAATTTACAGTTCATAAATAATGTAATTTATTAAAAGTAAAATCAATCTCACTGAGGCATAGGAAACCATTGTCTATTTCTCACTGAGGCATAGGAAACCATTGTCTATTTCTCACTGAGGCATAGGAAACCATTGTCTATTTCTCACTGAGGCATAGGAAACCATTGTCTATTTTAGCTATTCTGTTTGTGGTCGTTGATTTACTTACCCTCAAAGACTTTCAAATGATCTGACTATCTATTCGTTTGTCTACGAGCCTATCTGATGAAGGTCATCCCAAAAAAACATCGTGCGTACTATATCAAATATCTACGTTTTTATTTTTATATTGATGAACATGGGTTTTGGAAGAGATGGGCCAAATCTATCACTTCGACATGCTTCGGTTTAGTTACTTGTCGTTATTATTATGTCTCCCCTTCGAACGAAGGGATACATATTGTTTTAGTCTCATTGTTTCTTCCACTTCTGCTTCCGTTTCCGCTTCTTCTGCTTCTTCTCAGCGAAGCTTGTCCGGACCATAACTTTTTTGTCTTTCCAGATAGGTCAATTATATTTGGTATGTGGGTGCATGACCATAAGGCGGTGTGTGGCATACCGTAATGACCTTCGTGAGACCTTGACCTTTGAACTCAAGGTCAAATAATTGTTTTTTAAATAGTATTTTCTTGTCCGGACCATAACATTTTTGTCTTTCGAGATAGGTCAATGATATATGGTATGTGGGTGCATGACCATAAAGCGGTGTGTCGCGTTCCGTAATGATCTTTGTGGTACCTTGACCTTTGACCTCAAGGTCAAATAATTGTTTTTTAAATAGTATCATTCAACTTATAATGTGTAACTTATTGTTGTACAGATGGCCGCATTAAGGGGAGACATAAGTTTTAGGTATCTAAAACAGTTCTTCCTAGTTAAGTATGTTTGAGCTGTTATATCTACTAATTACTGCAGAAATTGAAAAATTAGTTTCTTTGGTTTCAATAATCACTTATTCTCGTCTAATACATTGACCTCCTCCGACCGTTTGTTGTGATTTGAATGCTCCGATTTGTTGTTAGGGATGCTTTAAGCCATTTTAGTCCTTTTTGGGTATATCGTGGCGAATTTGTTTTGTGATAGAGATACATTGCTGTGATAAGTTTAGCTGATTTTGGATATCCTGTTTAAGCCTTTTGGTTTTATTGCTCCCAAAACATTAAATTATTTGGTTTTTCAATCTTTCGATTTATGGGCGTACATGATGAAGTTTATTCCAGAAACGTGTCGTGCGCACTCAATTTGATATCTACGTTTTTAATAAATATTGTAAATTATTTTTGTTGTAGGAAGGACTTCAATGGATAACGTCATCGTGGAAAATGCTTGAGAGGAGGATACAGACTCCATTAGTTGATCGGTGGCATTTTGGTGTCTCTATATCGATTGGCAAGAATTCCTCGGGAATAAAATGGGAAAACTGTATATTTACACAGTCAAAAAGGGGTAAGTTATATAATTTCTGTCATTTTCGGTATAACAGTCACTTGCAACAGTAGAAAATGAAATACTAAAACCATGTGTTAAATCAGTCCGAAGCACAAAGCATTAACACGTCACCTTTTTTTTAAAGAAAAGATTCCCTTCTCTTTGTTTTGTTTGGAAAATATTTAACGGAATTGAATAAGTAACATTTGTAATTGAAGAATTAATAGGCGATATTTTAATGCATGACCTGTTATTGTAGAATTTCCAGAAACGATCCCTGTTATAAGAATAAAATAGTGATTTCCCGGAAACCATCGTCTATCTTTTGTCCTGCTATTTTGTCCAAAAAAAATGTAGAAAAGGTCATTTAATATTCAGGAAATATATGATGTTTTAAGACATAGGTTAAAAATGGACAGAAAGACAAATTCAGTAGAAAAGGTTAAAGTAATTGAGATTTTGTTGCTGTTTTTTTTTGCCTGACAAGTGAAGCGGACAATTGAGGCCAAAATACTTTTTGTGGGTATAATAATTGATTTTGAAAGTCGTTATAGCTATCATGTTGGTAATTTTAATTTGTCATTGTTATTTTATTTTCAGACACAGAAATAAGTTACCCAACGATTGATCGTGGTGAAACTTGCCTGGTTGTAATGATTCCCAGATATTTCTGTCGTCCTAATGGATATAGACCGTTATACTATAGTGTAGAGTATTATAGCTTGAATGGTATGACTCGATCCAATAAATTTTGTGATAAAGTTTTTCAGTGACTTGCAGCAGGTCGGTGGTTTTCTCTGGATACTCCGGTTTCCTCCACCAATAAAACTGACCGTCACGATATACAACTGAAATATTGTTGAAAATTGCGTTAAACACCATAACTTTAAAATTAACCTGAATAGTATGTATATACTGTGGTACGTTAGATATGGGTGGTACTTTGATGAAAGGGGCCTTAGTGGTAGTGTGGTTAAGTTCTCCAGCTTATATGACCACAAGTTTAACAATACTGATGTAGGTTCGTGCCCCAGTACCGACATTAATTTTAGTTTTCCATATACCTACCCAATACCTGGGTTTTAGTTGGTCTGTTCGGTTTACTCGGGCTGTCACCCAATAAGTCTGGTAGTCATAATATTATTGAAACGTTGCTGAAAGTGCCGAGAAACGCCAATAACCGTTGTCAAATCTGATCAGCTGATGAAATAATGTAGGAGAGAATATATAGATATACATGTTTAGAAATGGGTGTTTAACTAATAGACCAATAGCGGATACCTGATGCTTACACATTTATATAGGTGTTATTTCCCCTTTCGTGTCATGCAAAGTTCAATAAATGTCCATACTTAGTACACAATTTTAGTGTTGTAACATATTGTGAATGTTCTATTTGTTATAGAATTATCCCCGATTTTTTTCAGTAAGATTAAAATATCTGCAAATTATAAGATAGCTAGACTCCAATCTACGTCCCTTTCGTTGGTCTTGTAGAAACTGATTCTGTTTTGCAACCCGCAAAGAAATGCACAAAAATGCATAATTTTAGAATCAAGTCGGGAATGTGCTCATGGTCTATTGGATTTAATTGATATTCACCATAACATTTATTAAGTAGAGTCCAGAGAAATTTGTCTTCGTTTTGAATAGATTCGTATATATCTCGTACATCAAAACAGTAAAGGGGAAATATTTAGAACTAAACATACTTTGATCAAAAGAAAATGCTTGATTTCTTGATTTCCTGTCCAAGAGTAATCCATTTGTCCATGTGGTTTTTCAGATCAACGGAATAAAACCAGTGTTAGAGCAACAAGTTCAACAAATAATATAACAATAAAACATTTGGTTCCTGGTACTACGTATCATTTGATCTACTATACAGAATATAAATATGGTAACAGTCCAAACGTATCTGTCAGTGCCTCAACATTGGCGTCACGTAAGTCACACTAACTGTACAACATATGTCAATATTTACATCTTTGACCGATAATTTACAATGCACTAGTATTTAGTGCAATATCAAGGATATGAAAAACAAAGTTTATTTTGTGCCTGTGTACCTTCAATCTTGACTTTTTAGTGCATTGGATGTATATTCCCTGATTAGTTTTATTCAGCTGAATTAGAATCACTGTGAAAAAAAACTAATATAATTTTTTCCATAATCTGTTCGAAATTATAATGTTATAACGACTTGTGAATTTTCTATTTGCTATAAAATTAATCTCTGATATTTTACAGTGTTCAGATATCTAGAAACTATGAGAGAAATAAGTTTGGTGACTTGTTGATTGCGTCTATCCCATTGCGCCTGAAATAAAGCATACCACAGATAACGCTAGGTCTGCTTCATGCATTGACCTACACCTCGAAATTGACAGTGAGGGCCGGTTAAGAACGAAACTTTACTACAAAGGAGATAATTTCAATTTTCCCATTATGAATGTTCCATATATATGTAGCAACATTCCAGCAGGACTTCCCGTCCTTTCGAAATTCTTGACTTATCACAAAGTTTGTAACTAGAGTAACACGACGGGTGTCACTAGTGGAGCAGGAACTTTAGTGGGGTTCGTGTTGCTCGATCTTTAGTTTGTTTTTCGCGTAGTGTTTTGTAGATCGTTGTTTGTCTTTATTCTTTTGGCCATTATGCTGTCTGCACTTCTTCGATTTACAGATTCTGATTATCCCTTTCGTATCTTCAAACTCTTCTTATACTGAAATTTGTTGTCCTGATCATTGTTCTTGCTAGATCGGGTACCATTTTGACCGTAGTAAGGTTAATATCTCGAATAAAAATAGTATAATTTTAGAATCAAATCTGAAATCTATTAAAGGGTAGGGATATGTTGTTTAACGCCACTTTCGACAATATTTCAGTTATATCGTGGTAGTCAGTTTTTATCACATGTTGTTGTATCGAATACACCTCGCAATGAGCGGGATTCGACATCACAACTTTAGTGGTGATAGACACTGATTGCCAAGGTAGTTGTTAATCCAACTACCATAAGTTCACGACCACGACGACCCCTGTATAAAAGGTATGCATCTGTTGATGATTTAGCTATGCCACGATGTGGGGTTTTGTTTCATTTATGTTGCATGTGTGTTTTATATTAAACATGAGTTTCGAACCCTTCCTGGACACCTGATCTCATACCCGTTTTTGTGGCAGTTTGTGTTTTCCAACTAATTTTATTTTCTAATACCGGTATTTAGCTCTTATGTTACTTTTTGGTTTCCAGATACACATAATTTGTCGATAAATTCTTCCGTGTCATAAGTATTAACTTTTTCTTACACTGGATCGGTGATAGGTGGTTTCGTGGTTGATATTAGTATTGTTACATGCTCAGCAGACGGTCATCTTCCGGGAACATCTGGCTTCACTTCCAGCATCTTTCCATTTCGTTTTACTTTTTTGGTTGAGTTTGTATTGTATTCTATTCTCTGTCACTAATTCATCCTTTGTATATATTACAGAAACATCTGAGTCAAACATAAGGAGTAACAAAATAGTCATTGGAGTAACATGTGGTATTGGGTGTCTTTTTATATGTATTATACTAGTTTATAAGTAAGTTACACTTTAGTAAATATTGACTATAAATGATTACACGGAAATAAAAGGGCCGACATGGTCGTGAATGCATGGTAGTTGGATTTACAATTACCTGTACAATCGGTGCTTTTCACCACTAAATACAATTGTGAATTCGGATCCCGCTCATGAAGACGTGTACTCGATACAACATAATGTGATAACGTTTGTCAATGATTTGTGGCAGGTCGGTAGTTTTCTCTGAGTATTCTGCTTTCCTTCACCAATAATGTTTACCGCCAAGACATTTTTGAAATATTCTTGAAAATGGCGTTAAACACAACAATCTTAATTTTAACGCCAACGAAACTGAAAGAAGGCGAAACAAAAGGAAACTACCAATCTTGTATATGTGTTCGTTCATCAAGACTATATCAAACAGAGTGACAAGACGAAACCAAAGAGTGAAATATTGGAACATAAACAATAAACTGATCGAATGACCATATATATCTATACTTTGTTATGGAAAATTATGGAGAGGGGATCCTCTCTACATATACAAGCCGTTTTTTAAAATGATTGGTTATTTTTTATCATTATATTTAGAATAAACAAAGCTGAATAAATTGTATTGCAAAATGTTCAAAATGTGCGTGAGAATATAGAGTGGAAGTTATTATTACCGTAGCACAGGTGCCATACCAGGTGACACATGAAAACGTGGCCATATGCATGTATATCAATCAATTTGATGAATTGGCTTTTGACTTCATAAAAGCATTTCGTTCTTTATTTTGAGAAGTAATACTACAGAATTATATTTATATATAATTCCTTTTAATCAGATTAAGTAGGGGAAGTAATACAATAATCGTCTTTACCTTTTTGAACCAAATTAGGTTATGACATTATTTAAATTTAATTGTATCATTGTAAGTTTACCTAAATCAGTGAAGTGAGATGATCATGTTTCTTGTTAAATGACTAGTTATAGTAAACTTCTTGTAAGAAAAGATTGAAGATATCAAAGGGTTAAATTAGGATTCTGTCCTGTGTGCACTATATAACCTTTTCTCTGGACAAAATAACATCAGGCATAGGTGGTGACCTTAGCCGATTTTTGGCTATCCTGTTTAGGCGAATTGGTTTTATTGCTCCCAAAACTTTAAATTATTTGTCTTTCCAATCCTTCAATTTTGAGCGTACATGATGAAGGTTATTCCAGAAACGTGTCGTGTGCACTTTTGATAACTACGGGTTTTTTTTAAATGTACAATTCATACCTTTATTTCAGAGGCATGTCTAATGTTGTAGCACAAAATGAGTGAATGGATAAACCTTTTTGTGGGGTCCGTGTCCTTGTTGATGATCTTTTTAGTTTTCTGTGCTTTTTTATATTTTGTTTGTCTTCGTTCTGTGTTTCTGTATTCTCAATTCTGTATTACCTTCCCCCCCACCCCCCTTCTATTTTCTCTAACGTTTATTCAAATCGACCGGTGTCGAATAACCAAGTAAATACGAAGGAAAATTAACAAAATATTTTGTACAATGCCTTACTACGTTGTAATGCTTGTGTCCTATTAATAATAACATATCATTGAATTCAACAAAGGAGGTAAAAGACAGTGCGAATTCCCACAATAACACCAGATGCTCGGAAGGGTTATCATCTCCATATATGAACAAGAGTATGAAACCGCCTTATATATTCTTTTTGTACGTTTTATTTATATATATCTTTTGTCATTATTTCTTATTTCAGATCGTTTGTTTTTGTATTATTATTGAAACTTTATTTTCTTAAATTGTAGATTGAGAAAAAGAATCCGCCAATTTGGCGTATTCTTATTTGTAAAACCTTCTATTGAAATGCCGTCAATAAGTAGCACCTGTGATGATTCTCGTTTGAATGAGGTATGCATATCATATTATAAGTTTCTTTGTAGCTTTTCAGTATTTACAGATACGTGTAATTAAAATCTGTTCTAGCATATTGTCTTGTAAGGTTGTAGATGATCAATGTGGCTGTGATTGTATTGATATTGTCTTGTAAGGCTGTAGATGGTCAATGTGGCTGTGATTGTATTGATATTGTCTTGTAAGGTTGTAGATGGTCAATGTGGCTGTGGTTGTATTGATATTGTCTTGTAAGGTTGTAGATGGTCAATGTGGCTATGATTGTACTGATATTGTCTTGTAAGGTTGTAGATGGTCAATGTGGCTGTGATTGTATTGATATTGTCGTGTAAGGTTGTAGATGGTCAATGTGGCTGTGATTGTATTGATATTGTCTTGTAAGGTTGTAGATGGTCAATGTGGCTGTGGCTGTGATTGTATTGATATTGTCTTGTAAGGTTGTAGATGGTTAATGTGGCTGTGATTGTAGTTGGATTTACATCCATGTGACAAAACATGAACTCCGAGACACACAAATAAAGGAATTATAGCATCTATTAATACTGAATCAAATAGTTGGTAATGGTTTTTTGCACAAATCAGGTTAGTGTCAGGTATGAACATATTTATAAAACAAACATTTTAAAAAGGAACCTTGTTCGTTAAAAGTACATAATGGTACTCAGAATACCTGTATTTGTAAACCTCCATGATGAAATCATCGTTTCTTAAACCATGAACATTACTTGTATAACCAAAACCATTATAGCGTATTGGCTACCATATCTGTTTGTTAAATAGTGCATACAAATTTGATATTGAGGGGCATGGACGGGTGCCCCTCGATATTTGTTTCCACAACAATATGTCCATTAAAATGTCGAAACATGAGTATCCATGAACACTAATCATTATTTATATTGTAAAGCTATTTATAAGTGCATCACACACCATTGATTTTTTTCTAAGTTGAAAACAAAATGAAATTTCAATATAAAGCATGTTTTCTTCTCAAAATCTAATGATTGCTGCCTTAAAGCACTCAATTATTACTATTTTTAGAATGTAAATTCGAAGGACAGTGGATATAGTAGTCGGCGAATGGAACATAATCCAGAAGATCATGTTCTCAACAATATTAATAGGTCTTGTATAAGCAGTGATGGTTATATTAGTACTGAAGACATGCTTGAAACTCCCACTGGACGCACATCATCATTTAAGTTTGACAATGTCCAAACAAATGTTGAAAAACCAGAAGAGAAACTAACATCCAAAGAACGATTAAAACCAAGAGAAAACAACTGTAACACAGACATTGGAATATCTTCAAAAGAGTATTCGTTTGAAATAAGACAAGACCTTGACAATTCCATTTCATCATATATTCCTGGAGATCAGTTCAATTTTCTTGGACAGTCGTCAGCAGAGTCTGAAGAAGTTAATTATGTGGGAAACGATTTTGATAATTCAGACGACAATCAAAATCAACATCTATTGTGCATAGCAATTGACTTGAAAGATACTGTAGGTATCAATTCTCACGTCAATAAACTGGATAAAAATAACCCAATGTCGTCTTCTTGCAGAAAGGACGCTGAAAGTAGAAACCATAACGCAAACTACGATGATGGTGAAACATGTGTTAACATTTATTCAAAAGATGGTGTAAGCACACAAACTATGAGTAATCGATGTCCAAAAAATAAAACTGGAACGATCACTGACTCTGGAGAACAAGGTACAGAGGATTTAATTTCGTCTTATGTCAGAGCAGAGAGTATATCATCCGGGGAACACGCAACAAACGATTCAGTTTCGTCATATGTCCGAGCAGAGGGTACCTCATCCGGGGAACACGCAACAAACGGTTCAGTTTCGTCATATGTCCGAGCAGAGAGTATATCATCCGGGGAACAGGCAACAAAAGATTCAGTTTCGTCTTATGTCAGAGCAGAGAGTTTGTCACCCAGTGAACACGCAACAAAAGATTCAGTTTCGTCTTATGTGGGCGCAGAGAGTATGTCATCCGGGGAAAACGCAACAAAAGATTCAGTTTCGTCTTATGTACGAGCAGAGAGTATGTCATCCGGGGAACACGCAACAACAGATTCAGTTTCGTCTTATGTACGAGCAGAGAGTATGCCATTCGGGGAACTCGCAACAGAAGATTCAGTTTCGTCTTATGTGCAGGCAGAAGAGAATATTTCAAACTCTTCGTCCGGGGAAGTAAATTATGACGCCAATTATATGAAAACTTGTGTTACTAGTAACTGTTTTTCAGCAAACGGATTGCACAGTCAAAGTACGTGTTATCGGTGTAATGATGATGAAACTAAAATAAAAAATGATTACAAGGAACGAGCCACCGTGTACTCGACTTCATCTTACGCTTGTGCAGATAGTAGCTACATTCCCTTTGATGCGTTCTCTGACGTGACAGATAAGGATTATAAGAAAAGTATATTGGTATGAATATATTAAGATAAGACTAGTACAATATCTAAGAAGAGTATGAAGATACCAAAGGGTAATCAGAATCTATAAATCGAAGGACAGACAACACAAAAGAACCCCACAAAACCGGGGTTGAACTCAGGTGCTCCGGAAGGGTAGCCGTTCCTGCTCCACTAGTGGCGCCCGTCTAAGTTCTGCAGAATCATCAACTGGATATACAAGAAAATTCATCGAGATTAAATAGTAAACAAGTGTAAAGCAAATTCGGAAGTATAATCAGGTTTTTTTCAAAGGGAAATAGTGTCCTGCTCTATGAATTACATCCTCTGTGATTGACTATAACGAACATTATTTTTAAATGTCTATTAGGTCAGCCTTTTCCGTCAATAGCCGCTAAAGAATTTATTGATAATTTGAACACCGAGGGACAGATAATACCCGGCCCAAACAAAAGATGCAAAACGACAAACAATGGTCGACAAAAACACTACAGAAAACTATAAACTGAGCAACTCAAATTCAACAAAAACCAATAGTGAACTCATGTGCTCCGGAAAAGCAGGGTAGGCAGTTGTCCTACGCGTGTCCTTTTGTAAATGCCAGCTATTGATATTTGTACATTGACACCGTGCCAAGAGAATATATAATTTGAACGTTTCTTCTGTTTACTGTGTTTAGCTTACCAGTTTGTTGTCGTTCTGTTATTTACTGTTAATAAGCAAACATGCCATAATATTGCATTCAATGCAAGTAAATATTTTTTCTGTTGTTGAAATAAAGGTGGTATTATCATTGTTTTTTCTTTCACTTTCTTAAATCCAAGGTTAATACGAACGTTACTACAGACAAAAATGATACCTCCTCTCTCTGTCAAACCGCCAAGAAATATTGAAGCATATAAATATGAACTAAAGATGGAGGTGTCTTTTATTATGTCTGTAACTAGTATAAGCTCTAACGTGTAAACAAAATTCTTAAAGTGCACTATATAAGGTTATTGTGTTTTCGAAATTGCAGAACATAATTAAGTATTATATACCTTTGTATTTCAGATTCCACACAATAAAGCTCTATCAGCAACGCCCGATATTTTACACGATTCAACTTTGGAAAAATTTCAACTCAATCCTGTCACATTATTTCAACGAAGTGGTAGGAAAATCGATACAAAGTATGGACAATATGATAGAAATTCTGAAGATAATAGAAATAGAATTGTAGAATTCTTCAAAGATTTTGATCGAGATGTCGATGAATTAATAGTTACTTCTGTTGTTACAACTCAAGACATTGACACAGATGCCAATAGCCAAACGGAAAGTGTGGACACATGTTCTTCTTACGTACGTGCAGAAGATCTACTCGTTGCATCTTCTAGTTCCGATCCTTTGCATACCACTCAAGAGACGATATATCAACAATATACGAACGGCAACAGGGTAAGTTGTGCAAAACTTTCATTGTTTGAAGTAACACAATGGAAAATGAACGAAGCTAACTGATAAAACACGAAATCGAGTTGTAAAAAATTAAATGGGCTCGAAGACTGAATAAACAAAGTTAAAAAGACGGAATAACAATCACAAATATATTTTCTAAGTTTAGCATGCCTCATGCGTATTTTTCATTGTTCAATGGAACATTAATCAATAAATGAAATTTTGTTTATTCCAGACGAAATGATGATACAGAACTAATTAATAGTCAATGCCTTGATAGCACTACACAAATCATTAAAATTTACATATGATCTATGTATGCTTAAGGTCATATTCGAGTAGAGGGATGCGTCAGATGCAAAAACAAAAACAAAGATATCACAAACCAAACGAACAAATCCGAGACAACACGAACTCTCATAAAAATCGGAAGTGTGTGGAAGGGTTGGCATCTCTCGCATTAGTGTCACTTTCTTTTCTATCCCAAAACCGGCTTTAATCTTTTATTTTTGTACCATTGGTAATTTACGACAATCAGCAATAGCTTACAATTATAATATTCTTCTATATTAACATAACATTGATATATCAAAGCCGTAAATTGGTCTTATTCTTTTTGAGTATGAATACCCAAAGCAGAGGTAAAATACCAATGACTAGAAACGGTCCAAAAATTCACAATTTGGATCTACAGAATAACTCCAATGAAACAAAATAAAAAAGAAATAAAATAGAAATTATAGAACAACCCGACCTACCATTTAAAGATTGAGCATAAGACCAGCTGCGTTTAATAATAGTCAAAAGAAAAAGGACAGACACGATAATAGTCAAAAGAAAAAAGACAGACATGATAATAGTCAAATGAAAAAGGACAGACACGATAATAGTCAAAAGAAAAAGGACAGACACGATAAAAGTCAAAAGAAAAAGGACAGACACGATAATAGTCAAAAGAAAAAGGACAGACACGATAATAGTCAAAAGAAAAAGGACAGACACGATAATAGTCAAAATAAAAAGGACAGACACGATAATAGTCAAAAGAAAAAGGACAGACACGATAATAGTCAAAAGAAAAAGGACAGACACGATAATAGTCAAAAGAAAAAAGAAAGACACGATAATAGTCAAATGAAAAAGGACAGACACGATAATAGTCAAAAAGAAAAAGGACAGACACGATAATAGTCAAAAGAAAAAGGACAGACACGATAATAGTCAAAAGAAAAAGGACAGACACGATAATAGTCAAAAGAAAAAAGACAGACACGATAATAGTCAAAAGAAAAAGGACAGACACGATAATAGTCAAAAGAAAAAAGACAGACACGATAATAGTCAAAAGAAAAAA
>MJUT01018045.1:154831-168438 GCA_002080005.1 Gigantidas platifrons | reverse complement strand
GATGTCCGTTTTTTTCTAGACCAACACGCTTATTTTTTTTTATAGTGTTAGCTAACGGAAGCAAGTCCGCGGATATACATGTCGCTCCACTCGGACACTATATCCTGATTCCGCGCCAACCAGTCTTTGCTCTTTCTCCTTAATTCTGTGTGCTTTGCATTGTAAGCAACAAATACCAATTGATAATCTTTGGTTTGACTCGATCGGGACTCGAACCCACGATCTACCGCACTCAATGCGAGCATGCTAACGATTACACTACCGATTAGAGTCTGATGAGCATTTCTGGTCTGTTTCTCAGCGAATCCATATATTGTTTACACAAATGACAATAAATAACGTAACAATACTAAATACATTGTGCAACGCACGGTCGACTTTTCACGATTTCACAATCCTTCAGAGGGGCCCGAGTGGCTCAATGAGTCAGGTCGCTGGATCTAACAACTCATACAAGCCTATCACCAATACGGCGTGGGTTCGCGTCCGGCTTTGTAAATTACAAAAGGGTGCACTCGACTCGCAGTCGCAAGTGATAAATTTTACCAGTTGCTTGTCCATAGTCGGTGGTTCTCTCCGGGTACTCCGGCTTCCTCCAGCACTAAAACTGGTCGCCATGATATAGCTGAAATATTGTTGAACGTGGCGTTAAACACCAATAATCAAATCAAATCACAATCCTTCAGAAGAGACATAAAAAGCGACTTTTTGGGTACATTTATGTAAACAAATTTATATTTTGCCATCTTCCACATTCTGTTGGAAATTTATGATTTAGGGTTCTATTTTTACAAAATCCAAATAAGAGATTGTCATCAAGAGTGTGCAAATAGTTTCAGTTTCGAATTGAAATTAATCTAATAGCTACCAGTTCGTTAATATTGTAATAGATAAAGTTCCCAACTTTTATTATTAAAAAAATATGCCACATAAATTTCTTTCTTTCTTGAATTTAGAAGACAGCGTCAATAAGTAAGTAAATGAGTTCATTCTTTATTTCAAGAGGGTAACATGGTTAGCAATAATAAAAGTGTGATTAATAATTAATATATACAATAAGTATATATAATACAATTAAAATACGCTTTATCATAAAATTTGCATTCGGACTTGGAACAAATGAATTTCCATTATCAGATATGATCTTATTAAGCTAAAGAATATTATACGTATAGTTTGAACATCGAATAAATATTAAATTCTACCTTAAAAATATAAATAGTCCACCAATCTATTTTTTAATAGCTGTTAAAATGATACATCGCGATGGTAAATTGAAAAAAGATAGTTTGTAACTTAATCACATGCTATACAGCCATATAGGTAACCATCTTGTTTTTTAACTATGAACACCACTAATATTTATTGTTTATTTTATTTTATATTGTGTAGATCTATATGTCTCTCTTTGTCAATCAGTAACTCTTTTCCTGTTTATGTACATGCAGTTTTTTATTTTGTCCCTCCATTGGAAAAACAACAATTTGTATTTTGGTAAACATAATAAGGGAGACAAATCCTATAAGTTTATGCTACAAGTAGCTAATTTTCATAGGTAGCTAATTTTTATAGCGCCGTATGAAAATTAGCTACCGGAAGTTGGAGGTAGCTAATTTTCATGGGTAGCTAAAAA
Source organism: Gigantidas platifrons (assembly GCA_002080005.1). Classification (NCBI taxonomy): domain Eukaryota; kingdom Metazoa; phylum Mollusca; class Bivalvia; order Mytilida; family Modiolidae; genus Gigantidas; species Gigantidas platifrons. The sequence continues at coordinate 166,805 of MJUT01018045.1, read as the reverse complement.
TTTTACGACACCGGCTCCATGTATGGCACCTATCGCGAAGTCCTCATTTACAGTGTCGAGATATGGTATACATCGGATCATACCATGTAAGATTATATTGGTTACATCTGAAACATGTCCACAATCAGTAGTTGATGCACACAAATCCATAGTTTTTCTGTGTAGTGTTTTATCGACAGTTGTCTTGTTGTCTTTTTATTTTAGCCATTACATTGTTTGTTCTTCATCAAAGTTTCTGATTACCCTTTTGATATAGTCAAACTTGTGTTAGACGTTGGCTTGATTTAATATTATTCCTTAAAATAATAATTATTTCTTTCTTAACTGATACAATTAAATCGGGAAAATGACAACAAAAATAAAAACACCAGTATTTAATATGTTCATTCGTATTTATTGCACTTGCAGGAATTTAGTAGGAAACGCCTACAGCTTCGAAGCACCTTGTTCAATTTTGTTTTTGTGTTATTTTTCACTCTTATTTAGGTGGGGGTTTTTTCTAACAGAGTTGAGTTTGTTTGCGTTGTTCCCTCCAACTTGCATCTATTTTACTATTGCTTGAACATAAAAATATTGAAAATTATTATTAAAAAAAAACAAACAAATTGGCTTTATTATCTTCAGACAATCGTGTGTTATAGTACATAAAAGTGTGGATCTTTTCGGCATATTATAGCATTCAAACATGCAAAGAAATGCAAATGACACATAAAACTCATAAAGAGAGTTCACTTTTTATTTCAACACAGAGATTATAATACAAACAATAGACATAAACAAGCTGCAACTATAAAAACAATTTAAGTAACATCACTCATAATAACTTATGATATATGCAGTTGATAGAGGGGCCGTGTTGTTATATGTATTTGGGATTCAATGAGACATGTGTTTTCACTGATATAAAAAAATGTCGATGTCGATTTAATTCATGCACATATTACACATTTTTGTTTAATTTGACCAATCAGAAATAGGAATCCCATTTTCTGGCGCGAGGGGTAGTCTATAGAACACCTTCCATAGAATATTATTTATCAGAATTGATGTAATGAAAAGGAAAATTTAAATGTCGACGACAAACACAAAATTATGGCGACTCATCACTATTAGTACGTGCATACTCACCATGCTACATACAAATACATTTTTAAATGCACTGGCCTTGATATAAATAAGAGACAAAAAAAAAAGCTTTAAATTTAAAAATCCTTCAAAATGAATTGAACTATCCCCTACAAAGGCATGTTATGGTAAAAATAATATTGAAACACATTATATATCATGTACTTTAATGACGTCATCCACTGGATTACAAAACGTTGTAATAGTATCCGTGTTGGATAAGTTTAAAATACATTTAAATATAGTTCAAATTAGATTTACATTTATGATTAAATTTAATTGAGATTTTCACAATTAAGTGTACAGTTATGTGCCATATATCTGTTCCCACTCAAATAATTTACTATATATTTCATATAAAACCACATTTTTTCAAATCAATATCCTGAAGTCATTTCTGGTCCGATTTTGATGACATTTACACCAATTATCTATATATATATTTTATTTCTGATAAACCTTTGTAAGTACAATGGTATACAGACTATACAATAAATAAGCAAATACATTGACAAATATAAAATATGTACACTATTTACAAAATGGTGAAGTTATACATACCAAAAGTTAACCAGGAGGACACACATTGTTGTTAATAAATCTAATAAATACACATAATTTTTTAGGTTTTGATAATTTAGTTTGATTCATTAGTTCTCCAAATTTTAAAATATTAGCATTTCTGAAAAAATTATTATTAACACAATTCTTTCTCATATCTGACATAAAAATACATTTCAATAAATAGTGGAACTAGTCTCCAAGATCTTGTGAATTACATAAATTACAAACCCGGTTTTCCCTTTGTATATTGTTCCAGCGCCCATATTCGATCGGTAGTTTATGATTTACAGTTCTAAAGTGACAAAATGTAAAAAGGTCTCTATCTTCGAGGATATCAAAATAGTTTTCAAATTCCAGTTTATCTTTGAATAACCTATAGTTTAAAGTTTTTGAATTGTTCTGAATATTTCCTAGCCATGTCTGCTTAAACTGATCTTGGAGTGAGTTTTTTTTACAATTTCTTTTAACCAAACATCATTTAAAAAATTTTGATTGATCCATACATAAGACAGACCACATTCATCAAATATATTTTTTATGTATTTTCACCAACTGGAGTTAATGTTTGATTCTAATGAGAGCTGATGCAAAAGTCTGTAACAAATTGAAGATAATCTCAGAATTTGTTGCTATTTTTTCTGATAATTTTGAAATAATTTTATGATTAATACTTTTGGAGAAATCACGATTTAAAGACACATTTAAGTTTTTGTGTTCAAAAATAACATAGGTATATAGGGAATAATGACGATAAAAATTAATATTTGTGTTTAAATCATAATTTCTGAAAAAAACTGAATCATAAATATATTCAAATATTACCAGAACAAACTGCAGGTATATCTGAGTTTAATAGTAAAAAAAATCATAAAATTGGACAAGAAATAAATTCAGGACAATTTTTTGAAAAAATGTGTGTTTATATGAAATATTTAGTAAAAATTTTGAGTGGGAACAGATATATGGCACATAACTGTAGGTGTTTAATGTTGAAATAAAATTTACAAGAATTGTTAAATTTATAGTAAACTTTAATTGAGATTTATGGAACCCAGTAATTTTTTTTAAGATTGCGTTCACATCAGGTCTGAATGTTGGTTGGTAGGTTTAAATTGTTTAACGCCACTTTCAACAATATTTCAGTTATATCGTGGGGTCAGTTTTATTGGTGGAGAAAACCGGAGTACCCAGAGAAAACCACTGACCTGTCGCAAATCACTAACAAACTTTATCTCATAATGTTGTATCATCCCCATGAGCAGGATTCGAACTTACAACTTTAGTGGTGATAGGTGCTGATTGCATAGGTAGTTGTAAATCCAACTACCATTCGATCATGGCCACGACGGCCCCTAGGTCTGAAGGCCAGACAGAACTACATTCTTAAATATCGAGGACGGAAAGATTGAGGTCAGTGATAATAATGCAGCCCTGACTTTCAACACTGTGTTTAAAGATCTATTTTTAACACAGGTCAATTTGTTGATAGAACATTCCTTTCCAAGATTAGTTCTTTTTAGAAGAAATTTGAGTTTTTAATTACAGGGCACATATAATGACTTTTAAACGTTAACATATTACACAATCTGAATAGCAAATGTAACAATGTATTTATACTTTTAAATTGTAGCTCATGGACGAATTTAAAACTTCTACGTTGGAAATTATATTTTTTACAATGGAGATAGTGGATTAGTGTCATGGTGCTTAACGCCACTTTCAACAACATTTCAGTTATATCGTGGTGGTCAGTTTTATTGGTGGAGGAAACCACAATACCCGGAGAAAACCATCGACCTGCCGCAAGTCACAACAAAACTGTATCACATTATGTAGTATCGAGTACACCTCGCCTGTGCGGATTCGAACTTAAAACGTTAGTGGCCATAGGCACTGATTACATAGGTAGTTATAAATCCAACTACCATACGGCCAGGATGGCCCCTTTTGAATTTGAGGTTAGACAGTTGAGTGGTTTGTGTTGTTGCAGGTTGGAGGGTTGTATACTTAGTAATCCACCAGCTTAACTTCTTATTTTCAATATATACAATCAACAAATACAATAAGCAAATTGATACATACATACAACTACTAGTGTGAAAAAAGTATAATAAAACAAAACAATACAAAATGTCATTTTCCAGTCTAATTTTCTATGATTAGTACTACATTACCGATATCTACAATTTCTATACAAGTATATCAAGCATAATCTAAACATTAAATAACAAACTCTTGCATTGATAATGGTGTCTTGCATTGATACAGTGACTTCTCGTTTTGAAACAATAATACAATAATGTCTTCCATGAAGAATATTTGCATTGATACTCTGACTTCGTGTGTTGATACAGCAACTTATTGCACTTATAATAAGTCTTATTGTAGTAACATCTTGCATTGACTTCTTATTTTAATACAATAATGTTTTATATTGATACAGTGACTTCTTATTTTAATACAATAATGTCTTGTATTGATACAGTGACTTCTTATATTAATACAATAATGTATTGTATTGATACAGTGACTTCTTATATTAATACAATAATGTTTTGTATTGATACAGTGACTTCTTATATTAATACAATAATGTATTGTATTGATACAGTGACTTCTTATATTAATACAATAATGTTTTGTATTGATACTTTGACTTTTTGTTTTAATACAATAATGTCTTGTATTGATACAGTGACTTCTTATTTTGATACAATAATGTTTTGTATATTGATACAGTGACTTTTTGTTTTAATACAATAATGTCCAGTATTGATACAATGACTTCTTATTTTAATACAATAATCTTTTATATTGATACAGTGACTTTTTGTTTTAATACAATAATGTCTTATCGTTGATACAGTGACTTGTTGCTTTGGTAAAGTGAAGTTAGGGTATTGAAATCATAGAGACAATGAAGTTATATTATTGGAAACTGGAGACATTTGCTTTTGCATTAATATGATATTGTGAAGTCTTGTATTGATATATTGTGTTATTATTTTGATACAATGAGTTCTTAATTTGATGTAGCAAGTGCTTTTATTGATATAGTGAGTTATTGTATTAATACACGAGTTCTTGCAGCAATGCAATAAAATCTTGCATTGATATATTGACTTACTGCATTAATACAGTAATTTCTTGCATTCATACAGTGATTTCTTGGTTTGATATAATAACGTCTTACATTGATACAATGATTTCTTGTTTTGATACAACAACTTCTTATATTGATACAGTGATTTCTTGTTTCGATACAATAACGTCTTACATTAATACAGTGATTTCTTGTTTTGATACAATAACGTCTTACATTAATACAGTGATTTCTTGTTTTGATACAATAACGTCTTACATTGATACAGTGATTTTCATTTACTTTAATACAGTGGTTCATCGCATTGAGACAATGGCGTGTAACATTATTACGCTGACTTCTTACATTTATACAATAACGTCTTGTATTGATCAACAATGATTCTTGCATCGATAAAGTGACTTATATAATGATATAACGATCTCGTATATCGATACAGTGACCTATATAATGATATAACGATTTCGTACATCGATACAGTGACCTGTTTAATGATATGACGATTTCGTACATCGATACAGTGACATATATAATGATATGACGATTTCGAACATCGATACAGTGACCTATATAATGATATGACGATTTCGGACATCGATACAGTGACCTATGTAATGATATAACAATATCGTGCATCGCTACAGTGACCTATATAATGATATAACAATATCGTGCATCGCTACAGTGACCTATATAATTATATAACAATATCGTGCATCGCTACAGTGATCTATGCCTTGATATAACAATATCGTGCATCGCTACAGTGATCTATGCCTTGATATAACGATGTCTTGTATCGATATAGTAATCTAGATATTGATATAACAATTTCTTAAATTGATACAGTGACCTATGCATTGACGTAGCGATTTCTTGCGTCGATACACTGACTTATGCATTGGTACAGCGATTCCATGCATCAATACAGTGACGACTATGCAATCATATATGGATGTCGTGCATTGATACAGTGAGCTATACGTTGATATAATGATGTATTGCATCGATACAGTGATATATGCAACCGAATATCGATTTCTTGCATTGATACAATGAACTACACATTGATAAAAGGATATAATTTCTTGCATTGATACAATTTATTTGCATTGAAGGTACATGTTAATTTACACTGATGATTTTGCCTTCTAGTTATGAGATCATGTGAAATGTTTGGAAAACAACATCAATCCACTTCATAAAACATAAAAGTCTCGTATAAATAATTGAGATAAAAAAGACAATTTCATTTAATATATTATTATGTATTAGTAATATTTAACACCGCTCATTTCAACCATTTTCTAGTCATTTAGTGACCATAAAATAAAAAACGAAATAATACCACACTGTTCAGTTTTAAAGTCCAATCGAAAATTCGCAGAAAGGGGCAAACTCGATACCACTAAACACACTTATACTTGCTCACTAACTTTCCTGGCTTGGTACAGGTTCTCCAATAAAAATGGCGGGGTTAATATATTTTTCTCCCATTATTACGGCGTTTTAACCCCGCTGAACCAGTGGTGGAAAAATATGTAATCCTCTAGAGGATTAAAATGTCTCGTGCCTTTCCCCGCATTAATTTCAAATTTTGAAATAAAGTTCGTGTTAAATAATGGGAGAAGCAAATTCTCCTTCAGTTGCCCATGTGGGTGACGATATTTCTCCACTCTCGAGAGTTAAACTTAAAATTTTAACCACTCGCCTGACGGCTTGTGGTTAAAATTTTTAATTAAACTCTCTTGAGTGGAGAAATATCGTAACCCACGGGCAACTGAAGGATAATCTATATGTATGCCGGGCCTAAACCTATACTCTGAAGTGAAATGGCGCGGTCATGCAATAAATTTCATTGGAAAACCACCGACCTGCCGCAAGGATATGGTCAACTTTACCATACAAAATCGCACCCAGAACCCTTTCCAACGTGCGGGAATCGATCTCTCAAAACCGTAGAGGTGATTGCTTCTTGGTAGATATCACGCCAAATAATCCAGTCGTAAATTTCCCGCCTCTTTTCAATCGATTACCGTTAGAGGGCATTGTTTAAATTGTTCCAGTTATGGTACATCTGAAATCCAAATACCATCGTGGGGTTTCTCATTTCATTGGAAATACAGTATTATAACGTACGTAATTTAAATATTGACGTATACATAATTCAACAAATAATTCTTATTTCAACAACATTATACATTTAAAACGAAATCATTGGAGAGAACAAATCTATTAGACCAATAGTTTAAGGTAATGTAGAGGGCTTGTTTTCTTTTCGTCTGTTGAACAAATATAAATCATAGCGCTTTTAAAAAAAAAACTCAAAAAAATTATCCTAATTAAAAGTAACATTATATTTATCTCATTAGATCAAAAATAAACAGTTGAGATTGGTTCAGTTCAGCATGTGTTAAAAACATATTTTGTGGGTGCTAATTTTCTTTTTTTTAATGATTGTAAGCACGTGAATCTAAGATTAACACATGGCATAGTTCTTGACCTTCAACTAAATTTCAGTTCTAAGGGTACATTAGAATTGGAAACATTTCAAAATACTTATATCAACAATTTTTTTAATCTATATTTTCAACAAAGAAACTTGAATTTCTATAGCACAATATTTTGCTTTGATGAAAGGGTGTGTGATTATAATTTTAAAACAACGCCTGATACAAAAACAATGTTGAATACTAGTATTTAAACATTTTTTTCTACTGTGATCATAGAACATATTATAATTCGGTATTGCCTTATCCTTATTTTATCAAACAATCCATTTTTATTCCATAATTATCTGATGTTTAATAGTACCAGACCAGATTAGTCCTCTCACATGCATCCACAGGCAGTTGCGGCTATGTTTGGAATACGTGCTTCTTGTAGCTTATCGCCATCAAAGTACAAAATGGACTGTGAACGGTAGGAGATTGGAGAACAACACGGTTTTAATGCTTCCATATCCTTTTCTGTAGCAACAGTCCAGCGATAGTTCTGTATTAAGTTTGTATGGTTCGTCGTAGCTGCATACTGAGCTGAAATTGATCATGTTCTATTTCAAAATGAGTTATAAAACCTTAATGCTAATTTTATATACAGTAAACGAGCACCATGCGTTTCTGAAATAGCAAAAACATGTAAAAACACAAAAAAAAACACAAAAAAAAAACCCCAAAAAAAAACACAAAAAAAAACAAAAACAAACAACAACAAAAATCAAAAATAAAAAAACCAAAAAAAAATTTTGAATGTACATGTATATGTTTAAAAGTGGTAATTAATCAAAACATTAATACAGAAACACATATTAGCTCTAAAACAGACATCACATTCTAATTATGAAGTCGAAAAGGGAAATGGTTCTTTCGAGAGAAAGTCCGTTGTCGCTTGTCATATACTAAAATCTATTAAAAGGGCCCACAATCTTCTTATATAGGAAAAGATGTGATAACATAGTTCTATGAGTCTCAAATGAAAAAAGTCCAAATGGGGAGGAGATAGGATGGGCTATATCTGCAAAATATTTTAGATGAACGCGGACGGCATCACAAGGCGACAGATAAAGTGACACATTTCTGTTTTTAGAAGAAGAAAAAAAGTCAAAAATAGAAATAAATTTCCTGAAGATTCTAAATCAGTAAATATGGTATACTAGAAACAAAACATGGTTACTAATCCGACAAAAGATGTGATAACATAGTTCTATGAGTCTCAAATGAAAAAAGTCCAAACGGGGAGGAGGTAGGATGGGCTATATCTGCAAAATATTTTAGATGAACGAGGACGGCATCACAAGGCGACAGATAAAGTGACAGATTTCTGTTTTTAGAAGAAGAAAAAAAGTCAAAAATAGAAATAAATTTTCTGAAGATTCTAAATCAGTAAATATGGTATACTAGAACCAAAACATGGTTACTAATCCGACAAAACCTATTTGTACGCTTATTGGTACAATAGAGAGAACATGTGATTTTGGAAAGATGTAGATATCAAATTTAGTGCGCACTGCGTGGCTCTGGAATAAACTTCATCAAGTACGCTCAAAATCTTAAGGTTGGAAAGCCAAATTACTCAAAAGTGTTGGGAGCAATAAAATCAAAGGGCTTAAACAGAATAGCCAAATTCGGCTAAGGTCACATATTCATGAGGGAAGAGGAACTATAAGTTTCAAGAATAAACCATGTCAAAGACTGATTACTGGGCGGATGATACCCTCGGGGACCAATAGTCCCCATGTAAAGGTATCGACCCAGCGATAGTAATCTATGTAGGCCATACCCTAGATTTGAAACACCAGGTCGATCATTTGTTTTAAAAAAAGAATTAGTTCTATGTTAAGCTTATTGGAAGTTTAAACACATATATACCTGGATAGAAAAACACACTTTAATTTGCAACTTTAGTCGTACTATTTGGAGAAATTGCAATGAATATAGTATTCAAAAGCTATTCAAATTACAACAAAAAAGCGAAAGGAGCATTATTGATGCAGTTTTCTCACAAGAACAAAATAACTTTTTCAAAAGTTAAAATGACGTAGTTTTCGAGATATAATTACATAAATTGTAGATGATAAAACTCCAAATTACCTCCAAGAAGGACAGAAATGAAGAGGGTTAGGGTTATGGGTTGTGGTGTTTAACGCCACTTTCAAGAATATTTCAGTTATATCGTGGCGGTCAATTTTATTAGTGGAGGAAACCGAAGAAATGAAAAGGAGAATTTCGAAATGTGTCTAAAATAAAATCTTAGCAATCATCCGTCTTAACAACATCATTTTCTTACAGTTCGATAATACTGTAAAAATTGGAATCATTTATCCCTTTTATGAAGATATCGTCTTCGTTATATTTTCAACAATTTATTAAATTGAAGTTTTATAGAGTTGTAAAGACGTTGACAGAAGTTCATACAAAATGTACTTAGGCCAATCCTATCACATTCTAATAAAACTAAGATAGCATTCAGTTCCTAAATGTGATTCAACAAAATACTTTCAAGATCTACTAGTATATCATTTCAATTGTACACCACAAGTATACACAAGTTTGCATTTTAAAAATGGCTTGGTTTGGTTTGTTTTATAGTGTTTAGTGCCACTTTCAACAATATGTCAGCTATATATCGTGGCGGTCAGTTTTATTCGTGGAGGAAACCGAAGTACTCGAAGAAAACCACCGATCCGACACAAGTACCTGACAAACTTTATCACATAATGTTGCATCAAGTACATCTCGCCATGAACGGGGTTCGAACTCACAACTTTAGTGGTGATAGGCACTGATTGCATAGGTAGTTGTAAATCCATCTACCATACGATTACAACCACGACGGACCCATATATGTGTTTATACTTACCATTACAGCCTCCAGTACAGTAGTTCGCTTGAATTGAAGGTGGGTATGCGACAGCATCCCATCCTATTTCTCTGAAGTTTATTGAGAAAGGCTTCAGACAACATTCCGTTGATGTTTCGGTGCACTCGTTTTCAAAGCTTCGTCTATCTCGTCTGTGTGATTTTCTAGTAGTAACTACCACAAATGGTTTAGAGTTCTCCTTCGTGCTGAAAATTGTTCTGTAGTATTTCCGTTGACATCCCTTGCAGATGACTGCAATGCCATGATTTAGCCTTGGTTTTAGTAGCCATTTCATTGCAGATTTAGTCACATCAATTTTCAGCCATCCATACTTTTGAGTACTATCATATCGCTCTACAATGTTCTTAATTCGCAAGTTATTTTTCCGTCTTTTGATTTTGTCAAGTTCTGATATTACGAATGTTTCCATATAAGGATCGTTATGGTTGAATAGTTTGTATATCCATAGCTGCACCGACTGCACTTCAGACGCATCCACTCGCCCCCGAAGATCAAAGAAATAACAACCAGCAGACTTTTTTGTAGCACATCTGTGTGTTACTGTAAAAGACATCATAAAACTATGATATTAAGATATGACATACATTTCTAGAAATCAACCCTAAAACACCAGTTCATTATTTTCATGGACAAAGATGTGTATGATAGTAATAGTGGATCAAAACTATGCTCGGTCAAAATGAATTGTGATATGGTGATTTTTGTTTTCATTATATTGACAAAAGATCGTTAAATGATATTGCCAAAGTCTTAATTCTGTGATGATAATGCAAATGTGCTTTATTATATTATGTAGTTCTGAAACAATATCAGAAACTCCGTCTTGAAGTCTTATATTAACAAAGGCGAAAGCTCTACCAATTGACATAAATGAGATATGCACTAGATCAACTTAGCAGAGGGTATTTAGATATATAATAACTCAATAGCCATGCTATTAACCTAATTTCGTTACACAATCTCTCTTCCCATTCAAACCTCGTTCCAAGGATTAACAATTTTTAGCATAAAAACGCTACAGGTTCTGGCCACCAACCGTTGACACCAATGTAACGACATAAGTTCGTTATATATTAATGGAATCAATGTCTACCGCAACTTAGGACGAGTAAGTTCAAGTAGATCCGTGCAGCTAAGTAAAGTTTGGTTGTTGCTTATGCCATTTTTCAACTCTAGTATGTTACAAGCATTGGATTCTAGTAAAGCTCGAGTGGGGTCAAACCCATCAAATTGTGTTGTGCTTTTGAAATATACTTGTTGGGGGCAAAAGCTCGCGAGTTGTTAGAGTAGAACTTTATGATAGAGTTTATCCTTAAATGGGACTAGTGAATATTCTAGTTCCATCTTAACTCACTCTTAAGGGTTTTGAGTTCAAAGTCATCTGGGGCCCGGGTGGCTCAATGAGTTAGGTCGCTGGATCTAACAACTCATACAAGCCTATCACCAATACGACGCGGGTTCGTGCCCGGCTTTGTAAATTACAAAAAAGGGTGCACTCGACTCGCAGTCGCAAGTGATAAAGTTTACCAGTTGCTTGCCCATGGTCGGTGGTTCTCTCCGGCTTCCTCCACCACTAAAACTGGTGGCTATGATATAGCTGAAATATTGTTGAAAGTGGCGTTAAAACACCAAAAATCAAATCAATTCGAATCAAACTCATCTCGTGGTGAGGTGTACTCAATACAGAAGGTTCTTGTTTCTCAGGTTTCCGCCACCAATAAAACTGACCGTGACATAATGTTATGAATGGGGTTCAACATCCATAATTCTACCACAAAAAATAATTATTTATAAATAAAACAT
>MJUT01018045.1:84311-147965 GCA_002080005.1 Gigantidas platifrons | reverse complement strand
CGCAAGTAAACATGAGTATCCCCCCTAGGTAAACATTCATCAACGATGCAAACTGTCGAAGTGTTTACAAAACCAGGATGCCCCAGAGAACCCAGAAAAATACCAAATGAAAGCCCATTTTCTGCTGAGTTCCGTGGTATATAACATTGTCCCTTTCTACGTTTTATTTATAGTTCATACTCACTTTTCTTTCTGCGACTGGTAAAAACAACCTAAATAACCGTACACCCCTTGGTTTACAACCCCCCCCCCCTAATGTTTGCTTATACACGGTGAATATGTTAGGATAATATAAGGTATGTGGTGTTCTGGTAAATTAAATGTTAGACAAGTCCTCTCAAATTGAGAATGGGGCGTGATAATCTTGGGGTCAAATAATATTTATCACGAGGAAGTTTGGGAGGAAAAATAAAGTTTTACTCACCATCTTGTCCAACAATAAATTTACGAACAGTTTTAGCATAATAATGAGAATGTCTCCTGTACCTTTCGTCATTACTAAGTTCAAAATAAACTTTTACAAGCTCGTCCATGGGCAGAGATGGCATTTTCCCATGTTGCAGCATTGGTGGGTATGTCATACGAAGTTTAGATAAGATTTGTTGTTTGAATCCTTCCGTATGTCTGTTTCTTATTATTTCTTTTATTTGGGTTTTATTCAAATGTTTTACAAGTGACTGTTCCATTCCATTAATAGAGTCTGTTTCTGACGATATATTTAGAGTTGATTCAGTGTCTGGAGATATATTTTCTGCATTTTCTGTAAAGTTTTTAATTTTGCTTCCTCCGCCCGAATCATCCAAGTTGGTTTCATTGAAAGTTTCAACATTTGTTTCATCGACAGGTGAATTAACTTTTTTGGTCGAAGAAATAGTTTCTTTAATTTCCACTTCTAATCTAGTTTCGTGTACTGTTTTTGAATCGTTTTGTTGATTTTCTCCTGCTGTGAGTCTTGGGGATGAAAATGCACATCCGACAATAGCAGTAAAATACACTGTACAAACACACATGACAGTATGCCCCATCTCTGATTTTTTTTTGCGGTGGAAATTAATAATGTTAAAGAAAAACGTTCCGATTAAAACTCGACCACAGCTTTAAAAAATCATTAAAATATTGACTAAAGTATTTAATAAGGTTAGCATAAGTGTCAATATAGTAGGAGAAATGCTTGAATGCACATGTGGGGAATTGGAGGTGTGTCGCTTGTAAACCAATCATTTCTCTCATTTTACTTGTAAATATGTAGGTTTGTTTTTGCAGTAGAATATATAAACAAAAATATTGCATCAGATGTTTACAACAGCGAAACTGCTGAGTAAGTTAATAGAGATACGCTGGTGATGCAACTCCACGATATGATCACGGTGATACTTGAGCGTTAGTCACCAGGGGAAATTCACAGATTAAAATAAATCTTGCGACCTTGATTTAATTATAATATAGTTTGTTAATTACGGGAAGAAAACATATACAGTGCTCACCTTGACCTAAAAAGTGTAATGAAATAATTTAAAAAAAAAAACATTAAAACACGTTCAGAGCGTATAAATTAGTGAACATAATGTATCTTGCACGAATATATCAATAAATTATATTATTTATTACAAACATTGCATATTCTTTGAATTTCGTAACTAGACAGAAATCATTCTCTGATCAGCAAAAAAAAATAACGTTTGGTACAAAGTCCAACTTGAGGGAAAATTGTCAATAACCTATAGGTTATACCACAAGATGAGGTATGTCAGTAAATGTGACTCAGGACGTGAACAACGCGTGTTAACACAAATGTTTTTTTCTTAAAAGATGAGATCAATGATCGTTCATCATCCCTCTATTCTTTCAAATCAATTCTTTATTTCTAAAACTCCATTCTAATTATTCATATGTAGTATTGTATTGGTTCAGTGGAGGTCCAGACACGTATTATATTCGTATTTGCTTATAGTATTCATGAGCGTTTCGCTTCGGTTTTATTCCTTTCGTTTCATCTTGTAATTGCATTGATGAACTCTTTGAAATAACAAGTGTATTATACGTTTCCTAATTTCTTTCTATAAATATCTATATATTTATGGTTTAACGATAACTACATAACAAACTGAAAGTAGGTGGGTGAGTGTTGTTTAACGCCACTTGGGGAATGTTTCAGTTATATCATGGTGAGAACAAGTTATATTTCGGTGAGATAATGATGATGATATTCGCTTTGTACTACCGGTACATTTTGTATATCAACACGATTAGTTGGATTTTTATAGTGCAAAACAACAGTCCGTGAGTAGACATGCTGCACCACTTGGACACATTACCCTGATTTAGAGCCAATCAGTCTTTGACCTTACTCTTTAATGTTGCGTGCTTAGCTTATAAGAACCAAATACGAATTTTATAGTTTTTGGTTTGACCCGACCGAGGTTCAATCCCATAATTTATCGTACTCTAAGCGAACACGCTAACCATACATCGCCCATGCGGTCAAATTGAAGGTTAAGTAGCTTATAATACAAGCTCCTTCTTATATGCACTGTTACAGCACAGTATCCTTACGTTTAATCTAACGAAATAATAAAGAAAATATGTATATTATATACATAAATACAGATTTTTCTCTATTATTTCGCGAGATTAAACGTCAAGATACTGTGGTTACAGTCAGTAATTAAGTAGCTGTAGTCCGAAGGTTCATTAGTCCGAATGTGCATTAGTCCGATCGACGGTCCTATAGTCCGAATGTGCATTAGTCCGAGGGTCAGTCAGTCCGATCGACGGTCCTATTGTCCGAATGTGCATTAGTCCGAGGGTCAGACAGTCCGATCGACGGTCCTATAGTCCAATGTAATAAGGTATAGATTTGTAATAAATTGTAAAAAAGAGCTTTTGGAGATCTAAAGGCGGAAAACAAGAGTGAGAGAGGGACGGGAGCCGATATATAGATGCCCCATTTCTACCCAATCTTCTAAGGAAAGGAAGTCAAAATTAGGACTGTCAGAGGAATGATGCGACAACATGTTGAACATGAAAAATAATAGACGTTTTACTATTTAGATATGATATTAATAGCGTAGAAGAATCTGGTATGCTTAAAAAAATCAATGATGTGTGTCCCAAAAGTTATACTATGTTGAAAGGGTCGGTTAGTTTAATTTCAAAAAGTGTTTTAAGTCCACCTGACCGAAGAGGTCTGGTGAATTCCAGTGTGAATAACTTGGCGTCCATTGATATCCTCTGTGGTCATCTGTGAACTTCTTACTTTTCAATCGTTATGTGAACAACTTGGTAATCCAAGATGGCCGTAACCAATGGAAACAGTTCTACAAATGACTTGTTGTTGCGGCTAAATTGGCCATCAAACCATACTTTCCTGGCATGTTTAGGTTCAAATATGCCAGTTGTTTAATATGTAGAAATATTTCTAAATTTATCCGATTCGAAACGAGTCAAGGTTAAAAACCGAATTTTGTATGAATGTTCATTGCAATTTTGGATGTAAGAAAAATGGGTTAACTTCTGCAGCATGGGACGGAATTATGTGTACTTAAAGTGTGAATTATAATTGTATTTATTTGATTCATAAAGCCGCTATTTACCAACATGTTTACAACACACATGACATATTATACATACAATGACAATAAGTCATTAAGCGTTGTCCATTGGTACCTGTTGCATTCTAGTTACTAGTACCTTAAATTATGAGGGTTCTGCTAACAAGGAAGGTACTGAACCAAGGATTTCTATTGGTTAAGTTGAAGTCGTCACTTCGAAAGGTTTGCGGTCGCCACCATGACCTATTTAACCGTTACCGAATATCTGTGTCAGAAATGACAAGTTTCCTCATTCATTGTTTACCACCGGTTTTGTAGCTATAGAGTAACACGACGGGTGTCACTAATGGAGCAGGAACTGCTTAGCCTTCCGGAGCACCCGGGTTCATTCCCGTTTTTTTTTGTTTTTTTTTGTTTTTTTTGTGGGGTTTATGTTGCTCGATCTTCAGTTTTCTGTGTGATGTTTTATATATCGTTGTTTGTCCTTTTGTTCCTTTTCTTTTGGCCATTGTCTTGTCTTTCCTTCGATTTACGGATTCTGATTGCCCCTTTAGTATTTCAAACTCTTCTAGTGATATATATGCCATATATATACGTCTGTACATTACACCCAATAATGTTAGAATTATGTTATTTTGTATAACCTCGCTCCACTGTTTTACCTCTGTCCGTCCGTTCTTCCGTCTGTCCGTCCATCCTTCCGTCCGTCCAAAGATAATTTTCGTCGTATTTTTCTCAGCAACTATTGATGGCAGAAATCTGATATTTGTTCACAAGCTTCATATAGGTAAGCCGTATTGTGGGAAGCGTTTTTGGACCCGTCAGATTCCTACTTCCTGTTTGCCGACTTAGTTGGTTTTTATACACATTGAACATATATGCGGGGGTATCATAAGTGAGCATTAGCTCACAGTTCATCTTGTTTATTTCTTATTCTACCCTCCATGGGATTCGAGCGCTGCCTTTTGATACACAAACAACACTAATCGCTCAGTCTTATGCCCGGTGCGCTAGACCACTCGACCACATCCCTATAAATAAAATAGTTTCAATAGTCGAAGATTTGTTACACGGAGGAGTTGCGTGGGGTCAAATTGGGGACAAAATATTTATTTGAGGGCAATTCCCTGAAAATTGTAGTACTATATGATAAAATATGTAGGGAAAATTGACTGAATATTTCGTCCACTATCTTATCTGCATTTTAGCAACAAATAAATGCACAGTAGTCACAATGTAAACTGTTATTCAGATTAATCGTGCCTAAAAGATGACTAAGTTTTATATTAGCATGAGATACTATAACACTTTGATACCAGAAACACAACAATTTTAAGAATCTCTCATCTAATATATTTAAAATGTTGCATCTTGTACCTCTTAAACTTGTAAACATGTACCAGGTATATATTTGTTTGACAAAAATAGTGGAACCAGTTTCCACAATTTCCTTGAAAAAAATGAAAGATTTTAAAAACTAATAAAATACTTATCTGTGTTGCCAATGACCACGGATATGTTCCGTTTGTCGTATTCTCAATCCAGTCCTTTCCTCATTTATGACTTATCACAGGGTTTGTAACAAGAGCAACAACTCCATCGCCAAGGTGTGTTTATCTTTGCTTTTGATAAGAATCCTTCCAACTGGAGTATTACTTTTATTCTCCGTTTGCTATCTTGCGCTCGGAAACCATGGAGTGTGAAATTGATTACGACTGATGATAGGAGACGGCCATAGATGAACGTATTCCGTGAAAATATGAAAAAGGAGCATAAAACTGAGAAATGGTTGGTACAACGCAGATATCAGTTTACTTTCTACGAAAATGACAGTACGTTAGAGCTATTATTTACAATAGTTGTACAGTATTGGTACAAGGTTTCTACATCTACATCTACAGGATACGAAACAATGCCTTGATATACCATTACGTTCCTGGAATACTAGTGCGCAGTGGCATGAGCGGTTAGAAATAAAGTTATGAACTGATAAGAATAAAGTAGCATAATAGTAAACTGTAAGACAAAGGAAAGAAACAAAATTCCGAATTGCGTTTTCGGTTCTTCTGATTAGACCAATCCGGCTACCGTAGCGGCCCCTGGGCAAACACCCTACCGGCACAGCTCTAATCTTCAATTCGGACCCTAGCAACTAGAAAGTGACAGATGACAGCCCCCGCTTGAAAGATACCAAGTCGGGGGTCTCAGCTATAGTGGCTGATAACTGGATTCAGTTTCGGGTGGTTCTAGGAAAGAAACTGTATAGTGTATGGGTTCCAGATTGAGGCGCAATATTCCAAATTTGGTCTTACAAGTGAAAAGTATTCGGCTGATTTGGTATCTTGATTGCTGATTTCCAGATTTCTTTTCAAGAAGCCAAACATGCTGTTTCCTTTCTTTACAGTGCGGTCAATGTGATGGTTCCAGGATAGATTATAGCTTAAGTCGACTTCCAGGTATTTGGTCGTATCGGCTGCTTCCAGTTGGTGGCCTTTCACGTGGTATTTATACATACTGGTTTTATTCGATCTTACTACCCTACACACATTACATTTGTCAGGATGGAATGACATGCCCCAAAGTTCTTCCCATTTGGCTAGTGCTAATAAGTCTTTTTGTAATTCAATGCAATCCTGGTCGCTTCTTATCTCTCTGTAGACGATGGCATCATCAACAAAAAGACGAGTCCTAAATGTTACACACTCTGGTAAGTCGTTGATGAATCTCAAGAATAAGAGCGGTCCCAAGACGGTACCCTGTGGTACACCACTGACTACTGGTGCTCTCTCAGAGGTGGCTCCATCTATGATGACCTGTTGTGATCTGTCAAGGAGAAATGCTTTGATCCAACTTAGTGTTGTTCCTCTAATACCATAGAAATCGAGTTTTGAAAGTAGACGCTGGTGTGGAACTTTGTCAAAGATCTTCGAAAAATATAAGATGATTAGGTCTTGTTGAATCCCACTGTCTAGTGATTTGGCCAGTTCGTGTTAAGAGTTGTGTCTGCGCAGCTACTTCTTGCTCGAAAACCATGCTGGCAGTCTGTGAGTATGGTGTTTCGATCTAGGTGTTTCAAGACATAACTCGTCAGTATGTGTTCTTGTACCTTACAGCATAGACAAGTCAGGGAAACGGGTCGATAATTGCTGGCCTTGAATCGGTCTCCTTTCTTGAAAATTGCAGTAACGTTGGCATACTTCCAGTCTTTTGGGACATCACCATTGTTGAGTGTACTTTGGACGATTCTGGTCAGAAAAGGTGCTATTTCTCTTGCTAAGTCTTTCAGTATTCTAGCTGTAATTAGGTCTGGTCCACAAGCTTTATTATGGTTGATTTTCAGCAGTAATTTGAGTACTCCTTCCTCGGAGATGTTGATATCTGGGATTTTAGTTTTGGTATAGTTGTACTAGTGTCTTCTCTGGTAAATACGGATTCATATTGTCTGTTGAGTATGTCTGCCTTATCCTTTGGGTCTGCATGCATTTTGCCATTCTCTTTCAGTGGGGATATTCCGCTGGTGTCCTTGCGTAGTGATTTTATGTACGACCAGAAGCGTTTTTGTTTTCCAGGGTTCTCATCCTTCTCTGGGTCTCCAAATTCAATAATGTTGTCCACATATTCCCAATATGCTTTCCTCTGTATTCGTTGAGCTGTTGCTTTAGCGTCTTTATATTTCTTGATGTCACTAGGTTTTTGTGATGCTTTCTTCTTCCTAAATAGTTTATCCCTTCTTCTTAATGCAGATTTGACTTCTCTATTGATCCATTGCTTGTTTTTGTTTCCCTTTACCGTTTTTTGAGGTATGTATATTTTCATCAGTGTTGTTAGTTTGGTCTTGAAAGCTAACCAGATATCGTCTGTACTTGTTGATGTATATAATTTGTTAAATTCTTGTTGGTATTGATGTAGTTCCTCTCTTAGTTGGTCATAGTTAGCCTTACGGTACTGCCATACTTAATGTGGAGGGATCTTTTTCTTCATTTGTCGTAGGCTGGATTCAATGAAATCTGACTCGTGGTCCGAGATTCCTAGTATTATCCTCACTTGATTTACTAATGTTTCATTGTTGGTGAAAAAGAAGTCTAGGATGTTTGCTTCAGTTTCAGTCTAATTATACGTGTTGGTTCTAGGACAAGCTGATCTAACATTGAGTTTTTGCTGATTTCCAGAAGTTGATTGCATTCTGATCTGTGAGATGACTTTTTTTATGTTTTCGTTGGTCCAATCTATACTTGGGAGATTAAAATCGCCAACTAGATAATTGTTTAGACTAGAAAGACAAGTACTTTCCCAAAATGCAGAAAAATGTTGACGAAGTGACAACATGTATCATTAAAAAATTATTCTAACATGACGTCCTTCTTTCGCTTTGTAAAAAAACGAGCGATTTATCGATTGGGTATGATCTCATTAGCACATGCGCCGGTGCATGTGACTAACTTTTCCGTCGTAAATGTACATGTTGATGAATTATCGTCTGCTCGAATTTGACAGTATGAATTGTGTGCGACATATTCCGCAAACGTAACTATAAATAACCGTCTTCCAATCAAAGTATACTACCGTATTTGTATTCTTTGATATATCAGAATCGAAATAATTCATGGAAGCCAGATTGTGTTTCGAGTTTTAACATGGGTTGGCGGATATTAGTAACCAGAATGTGTTTTGTGTTTTATACATGGGTTGGCGGATATTAGTAATACTAATATCCGCCAACCCATGTTAAAAATAATACTAATATCCACTAACCCATGTTAAAACTCAAAACACATTCTGCAAGTCACTGACAAACTGTATTACATAATGTTGTAACGAGTACATTCGCAATGAGCGGGAATAGAACTCACACCTTTGTAGTGATAGGCACTGATTGCACAGGTAGTTGTATATTTAACTCCCATACGATCACGACCACGACGGTCCCCTATAGTTTTTATTTGGGACCTGTAGCGAAATCATCTATATATGCTACATACATTTGCAAAAGGACAATACAGTTCCTTTTTATTTTTATCCTTTGTCGAAAAAAAAATAATATTGACACAATTATATTCGTGCCGTGGTGCTACCTATGTTATTTTAGAACCAGCCTTTATGCACTAGATATAGGCATGGAATGTTGGTGAACATCTGTTTGTTTATAACATACATGACATGTTGAATAAACACGTTTATATATACATTTTTTTATATACAATGACAGCAAGTCAGCAAGTCATTAAGTAGTGTTCCTTAGTACATTTGTACCTGTTGCAGTCTAAATACCTTGAATAAAATAGTGAGTGAGTGATTGTTGTTTAACGCCAATTTTACAACTAAGCCAACGCGAGAACAAATTAATTTTCAATGAGATGTTGATGAGGTCCGCTTTATAGTAGATCAACACGCTCAGTTGGATTTTTATAGTTCTACTGAACCAGTCCGCTGGTAGACACATTGTCATACAATATACAGGGGTCGTTGTGGTCGTGGTCATATGGTAATTGGATTTACAACTACCTGTGCAATCGGTGTCTATCACCACTAACATTGTGAGCTCATGGCGGGGTGTACTCGATACAACATTATGTGATAAAGTTTGTCAATGACTTGCGACATCCACGATATAACTGAAATATTGTTGTAAGTGGCGTTAAACACCAATAAACCAACCAACCAACCATAATACAATACAAACATTTCAGCAAGTCTTAACAATAGACAATAATCTATGAAAAAGATTGTAAAGGCACTGATCATTGGGACCAACGTACCTCCATACCAATGAAAATTCTAACCACTACACATTCAGACTACTGAGTCTATCTATTTGTATATACCTGTACATAGTAAGTTAGCCCATGGACAGAATAGCTGATTGTCTTAATTCAGGGGTGCACAAGCTAACAGAGCTGCATCAAATTTGAAGATGGTAAAACAATCTATTAATAGGTAGTGGTAACTAACTAGAGGCTCATATGATCATGTGTCGCTCAACATGTACATGGTCAACTTGTGCCCTCCTTCCCAAGACAGGGTCGTATGGTAGTTGGATTTACAACTACCTATGCTATCAGTGCCTATCACCACTGACTTTGTGAGTTCGAATCCCGATAATGGCGAGGTGCAACTCGATGCAACATTATTTCATAAAGTTTGTCAGTGACTTGTGACAGGTCGGTGGTTTTCTCCGGTTTCCTTCACCAATAAAACTGACCGCCACGATATAATTGAAATATTGTTGAAAGTGGTGGATAAACACTCTAGCCACCTCCCTTTCCAAGACAAATACATTTATATCATATGGTTTTCATTTATGAAAACTCGAATCTACATATTATAAGGATGATGCAAGTACCACTGCATTTCAATTTGCAGTTCTAGTTCTATAAAATATTAGTTTTCTCCAATGTTACACTTTAGATTCAGTAAACATGAAGACCTATAACAGCTCAAACTTAAGTAGTAGGGTTATTGACATTATTGTGTTTAACGCCACTTCAATAATATTTCAGTTATATCATGGTGGTCAGTTTTATTGGTGGAGGAAACTAGTGAAAGCCACCGATCTCTCGCAAGTCACTGACAAACTTTATCATATAATGTTGTATCGAGTACACCTCAGTCATGAGCGGGAATCGAACTCACAACTTAAGGGTTGATATGTACTTTTGCACAGGTAGTTGTAAATCCAACTTCCATATGATCACCACGGCCACAGTCAAACTTGAATCTACATATCACAATGGTTCATATTAACAATAATTGATATTCTATTCCTATTCCTTTAGATTTTGTTACTTTTTCACCTACATATATTGCAGCTTATACTAAATTTTAATCCCTTAGATTGGATCCCAATTTAAGATCATGGAACATGCAAGTGATACCTAAATCTTCACACCAAAATCATGGTGTAAATTGTTCCATGTCAAATAACATTAGAAGCCCATTTATTTTCCCATAGCATCCTACTTTACACTTACAACATAATGCTTTAGAACCTAGATGGGTTCTTCATTTGTTTGTACAAACTTCAATCTAGGGCTTTCATTTGTACAGATTTCAAATTAAGGCCAGTGTCGTCATGGTCGTGATCATATGGTAGTTGGATTTACAACTACCTATGCAACTGGTGCCTGTCACCACTGATGTTGTGAGTTCATATCTCGATCAGTGTGAGGTGTACAACATTATGTGATCAAGTTTGTCAGTGACTTGTGACAGGTCGGTGGTTTCCTCCGAGTCCTCCAGTTTCCTCCACCAATTAAACTGACTGCCACGATAAAACTGAAATATTGTTGAAAGTGGTGTTAAACACCATCAAACAAACAAAAAAATTAGGGCCTTCATTCTACATATTATCATAATGATACTTCATGTCATATACAGTTGTATGCTAATTTTTTGGTTCAAATCTAGATTTTTTTCTTCCAATTCTTCCAAACTACATCTCACATTAAACTTTGAACTACCATAGATGTGTGCCAAATACATTTATATTTTTCTGATAACAATTGTTAAGAACTAGTGGGTTTTTTTTTATTTCCCTAATTCAGCTTAAACTTTGGATCCTATAGAAAAAATATTTGTACATGGATTTGTAGAATATTAGAAACTAAATATCACAACAATATTTCCTACCAATTAATATTTGGAGCCAGGTATGTCTTTTCAGTAAAATATCAATGTTATTAAGCTTATTAATTTTGTATCCTTATAATGCTATTTTTTTCACTTTTTCGTTTCCTTTTTGGTGTGAATGGAATATTGTTGATGTTTCTTCAATGGAAGACCGCAACGGTGGTAATGGTTAGCATGCTCATCTCAAGTGTGGTAGATCGTGGGTTCGAGCCCCAGTCGGGTCAAACCAAAGGCTATAAAATTGGTATTTGATACTCTTGCTAAGCTCGCAACATCAAAGAGAAAGAGCAAAGACTGGGTGGCTGTGAATCAGAGTAATGTGTATGAGTGGAGCAACATGTCTACCCACAGACATCAGTGATCTAACACTATAAAAATCCAACTCAGCATGTTGGTCTAGTACAAAGTGGATCTAATCTTCATCTCATTGAAAATTAACTTGTTCTCATCATGATATAGCTGAATTGGCATTAAACAACAATCACTCACTCTTAAATGGGTCCAATTGTATTCTTTTATTATCTCCCTTTTAAACAGGATTCTCAATTTAAATAAACAAAGTTTCAAATTGCACAAAGTACATTTATGTACATGTAGTCATTTAACATTGTTATACAAGACATAAATTATAAAACTGACCTCTATGATATAACTGAAATATTGTTGAAAGTGGCATTAAATACCATAACCCTAACTCACCTCATAAATTATGAGACTTGTTGCTTCAGATTTTGTCATGGGAGTATGTTTGTCACTTTTTTGTCAATGCCATTTTATTTGAAGACACCCAGCAGCCTTTCTATGTTCAATAACTTACAGACTAGAAATATAAGGAAGAAGAGAAAGTGGTCTTTCAAGAGAGGTGTCCTTTTTAGAGAAGGACTTTTCAGAAAAATTATTATTTCACCAAGCCTATGTGATGGTCAGAATATAAACACGGTAATTTCTAAATTAAAGAACTAGTACAAACACTTGACGTAGTGTGTTGCGGAAACATATCTCCAGATGGATAATTAAGTGTAAAGAAGTAGAAAATGAGCAAACCTTGTTAAAGGCTAACATTATGGTGTTTATTGTCACTTTCAACAATATTTCAGTTATTTCGCGGCGGTCAGTTTTATTGGTGGAGGAAACCGAAGTACCCTGAGAAAACCACTGACCTGCCGCAAGTTACTGAACAACTTTATCACATAATGTCGTATCGAGTACACCTCATGTGAGCAGGATTTGAACTCACAACATTAGTGGTGACAGGTACTGATTGCATAGGTACTTGTAAATGTAACTACCATATGATCTTACCACGACGGCCCCTCAAACCTTGTTGAAATCATAACAAACATTGAATGACACTAATAATAAAGTATACAAAAATCTTTATTAAAGTATAAATATACATTTTTGTATATGTAAAAAAAAAATGCTATATGGGCCAGCCCAAATATATCACAAAATGAAAATATTAAATAATATAACAAAGAATTTCGACTGTCAACAGTGAAAAAAAAGCCTATTTGAAATGTACAATATATGAAATAGAAGGTTCACAGAGCAAATTATGAGACAACTACTTGAATATGAATATACCTAGTATAATTAGTATGTCAAGATATGGTTTTTACTCTCTCTCTCGTTAGCCAAGGATGATTCTGGATAGAAAATTAAGTAAGTGAACAGCAATGAAAATAGCTGAAATCATCTACACCCCTTTCAAAAAGGTCATTTTTGACCTGACAGTGTCCTGCAATTTTCAGAATTTTTGTTTACATAAAAATAGCTGAAAAAATTTCATCCCTGATTATCAGAATTAAAATATAATGTCAATAAATTAAGACTAATACAAATTTTATTTTATTTTTGTTACTAATTATTTCATTTTAAAAACCAATTAATCAAACAATATTTAATTTTTTTATTTACAGGAACGTACATGTATGTTTTGTTTGTGATGATGGAGCATCAACCTTAATTATTTTGCTTGAGGAGACTGCTTATGTTCTAACAAATATGTTCTAACAAATAATAAAAAGGAATATGTTAATCATATATAATAAAATTCACTAGTGTAAGTTGCTAATTTTAGTATAATTACTACAAAATGTCATACATGTAATTTGTAAATAATGGACGGATTTCTGAATTTCAACAATAAATAAAAATTATTCACAGAATCAACAATAAATAATTTAATAAAAATTGAGAACAATTCAACAACAATAATTATTATTAACTATAATTACCATAATTGAATATAAATCTAACACTTGTGAAAGAATCTTCGACACATGATTATTATGACATTTTTTTCAAAAACTTTCTTGTTAATTCACGGGTGGTTTGCTACGTCACACGCAAGGATACTTGAACATCGCCTTGAGGTAGGTTTATGCAGTTGTACAATTTAAAAAAAGGAAAACTAACAATACCAAGTAGTTCACCGAAGGGCCCACATATCAGACTTCATTGTTAGCATATATTCATTGCATGGAAACCGTACAGAAGTGTTTGCAAAACTGATGGGTTTCCACGCAATGAATGTATGCTAACAATGAAGTCTGATATGTGGGCCCTTGGGTGAACTACTTGGTTTTGTTAGTTTTTATTTTTTTAAATTGTACAACTGCATAAACCTACCTCGAGGTGATGTTCAAGTATCTGTGCGTGTGACATAGCAAACCACCCGTGTAATTAAATTCTTTAAAGCTATATTTTTGTTTACAGCAGTAGACAGACATATGTACTTTACTGTAAAATAGTTAAAACAAACTAATATTGAAAAAAAAACTATATAATATTGAGAAAAGATAGAAAGTTGGTTAAAAACGGTTATTCTACTTGATATTGTTAGTAGTTAAAAAAAAATACTACTATCATTTTATTGATTTGGGTGTATATATCAAAACTTGCACATACAAATGTGCCACTCATGAAAATTCTACAAGAATCTTATGTAAATCATGTGTGGCATTATCCATTGTATATTTTCTTAATTTACCCAAATGTTTTCAATTAAATAAATTCAAAAATCTTACATTCATCTACACAACTGATATGTCAAGGTCGAATGTCTATTGAACCCCTTCCTAAACTATTGAAAAATATCAGTAAGTGTTATTTAATGAATCTTGTTTATAAATAGGATATCACCATCATTGTCAGGAAACCCTCCAAGATGATAACCTTTTCACAGAAAAAAATTAACTTTGATTATCGTCATTATATAAAATTGTAGTTAAATGTCATTTTCAATACACCTCAACATTATAATCTTGTGAAGATCTATATTATTCCGTTGTTGCAGCAGCTGATACCGCTTCCTTTCTTGCTATGATGTCTAACAATTCTTCAATCATGGTGGTAGCCTGCAAGAGTAAAGAATTAATTTTGATGATCAAATTCAAATAGAAACGTACACAAATCTATTACAGATACAAACATTTAATAGAATTTTAATTAACATAGGATTTTCTTAACTGAAATATTCTGAAGAAACATTTTTAGCTAGTGATAGTCATACTTAATGTGGATAAACACTTATAATCAAGCTGAATGTCAATTTGTCCTAGACCAATAATAGGTGGGTTGCAATGGTAAAGTGTTCCAGTCAGACTGCTATGATTATCTGTAGCGATGACTACTCTCTAGTCACCTAGAAATATGATTCCGTCCCGCACATTGAAGAATAATGACTTTGAGCGTACCTGATGAACGTTTTTCCCAAAACGAATTGTACACACCAAAGCAGATTCAACTTGTTCCTTATGCAAAGACCCAGTTTATCAAATCCTTATGAAATCAAATGCCCAAGGTTTTTTCCTATGAAAACAAAATGAATACAATTTTTTTGTTTAACGAAAAATTAATTATTACCCAAATATAAAATGTAGCTGCTCCAGCCGAGACATCTCTAATTTCATCCAGTTCAAACTTGTCTAACAGTGTCTTTGCTCGTTTGGCATCAGTGGGATTAATTTTCTCTGGTTTACATTCAATACATCTCCTCTTTAGACCCTCTTTTCCTGTCTTACCGACCAATGCCTGTACCGTTTTCCACACCTACAATATATACCGGTATATGATTTGAGTTATAGAGATATATAATTGCTCAAATGTTTGAATAGCAGTGTATTGATAAAATCAGAAGTTATTATTTTTGTTCAAGCATTAAATGTACATTGCTGACTGATTTTGTCTGTTTATTGATTTATGAGTTTTGAATTTCCCTTTGGAAGATTGCTCGGTGTTCGGTAATTTTGTTATTACCCATATTTATTGAAAACTGTCTAAACCAAACTCTGAATAAAACAAAATCCTGTATAATCTGAACTTTGAATAAATTCCCAATATAGGAAATCTTTGTAAAATATAACCTCCATAAACCGAACATCTGTCTATCATGAACTAAGAGGTTGTTCCAAAGGAGGTTTGGTTTAGACAGGCTTCAAAAGAAGCTTGATTTTTTTTTAATTACAGTTACAGACCTTCAGCTTTGTCATAATACACACTGTCTTCATTTACTATGTTCAATAGTTGTTATTTAGGAAATTTTGTAACTTTCTCGCGAATAGTTATGCTGTTCCAATTTTCTTTTAGCGAGTTCAATTCATGCCTTTGACGAGGTGTACTAGATAGATACAACTTTATGTAATAAAATTTGTCAATAACTTGCGGCAGGTTTTCTCTGAGTACTCCTGTTTACTTAACCAATAATATTGTTGAAAGTTTGGTAAAACACTGTTAAACCTAACCCAATTTTCTTAAAGCTTGTATAAACTTCTGATACAATTGTTCGTGTTCCTGAAATATGGGATAATTTCATCACATTTAAATGAAACAAAAGTACAATAAAAGGCCGTTGGCCACTGGTCCCCCGACGCCAAGGTTATATCGTAAGATTAAATTTTGAAACTACTGTAAACTAGAGGTTCAGTTGAGCCTGTATCACTCACCTGACTTAAATAATTCTGAAAGGGGACCACCCAAGGACCATTTTGAAGTAAAAAAAGGGGAGTAAATCTGGTTAGATTTGTCGAAAAATCATCATTATCGAACTTGACCTAGATATTCATTAGATACACTTACATACCAAACCTAGTTTCAATCTGACTTTTTGTTGACAAGTTATAATTTGGAAACCAAAATATTAGCAATTTTGAAGTATAAAAAGGGATGTAACTCTGGTAAGATTTGTCGAAAAATGATCGCCATCACACTTGATCTAGATATTCATGAGATACACTTACATACCAAACATAGTTTCAATCTGACTATTTGTTCCCAAGTTATCATCTGGAAACCAAATATTTAGCAATTTTGAGGTATAAAAAGGGGCACAACTCTAGTAAAAATTGTCGCAAAATTGTCATTATCGAACTTGACCTAGATATTCATAAGATACACTTACATTCCACACCTAGCTTCAATTTGACTTTTCATTCACAAGTTATCATCTAGAAACCAATTCGGGACAGAATTGTCGAAAAATGATCGCTATCGAACTTGACCTAGATATTCATGAGATACACTTACATACCAAACCTAGCTTCAATCTGACTTTCATTCACAAGTTATCATCTGGAAACCAAACACACGGACGGACGGATGGACGACACCCATTTCTATAGTCCCCTTCGACGAAGTGTCGGGGGACAATCATAGATAGCTTCTCTTGACCAAACTTTCTCAACAGACTCTTTGGAACCTACTTTAGTTTCTTTTTCTTTGTGTCCCAGTAACAAGAAAGTGGAGGTCATCACTGTATGGACAACAGTTGGTGGATTCTGGTAACTTCTAATTTCAGCCACTGTAGCTTGCTTCAGTTCTAAGATTTCATGTCTGATACGTTCCAATCGTTTTAACCTGCTCAACAATTGATTAGCCTCCAGAAGTTCTTTGGCCAGTTCCACTTCAAATCCATGCTTTTTGACTGTTTCTATAGCCTTCGCAAGTTCATCAATGTCTCGCTGAGTCATGGCCTTCTTAAGATCTGTTCAAGATGAAACAAATTGTCAGCATTAGCAAACCATACATTATTTTACCAGCAAACATTTCTATGAAACATTCTTATTTTATTTTGATACATCTTTAAACAGTTGGATCCATTGACTGAATCTTTTTTTTAAATATCAAGAGTGCAATATTTTAGATATATATCATTCAGAAAATAAAATTGTACAGATGCAATGAAAATCATTTTAACTTTTAGTATAGTCAGTCCTTGGCCTCCCTCTCCTAAAGCTTAGTGCTTAGCACAGAAGTAATATATATCAAGTTTATAACAAGGGCAACGCAAAGCGTGGCATATCCCCTCGCCTAAAAATTGGACCCGGTGACCTTGACCTTTGACCTTGAACATCAATAGGGTTCCAGATTCTCTTAAGGACTAAATATGTACCAAGTTTGGTCAAAATCCATTTAAGGATGTTGATTCTAGAATGTTCACAAGGATGTTACGGAAGGATGGTAGCATTACTATATCCCTTCGCAACTTCGTTGGCGAGGGGATAAAAACCTTGTTCTGACCCAAATGGGACTGAAACCCTACTGTTTGGGAGAAATTGGGCCCACTTGAGTCATGCTGACCTACTTTTATCATCTTCTAAGACTCCCAATGTGAATATAATACAGTGCCAAGACATTAAGATCAAAATTAAGTCTGTGTGAGCACCATGATTACTGGTACCTTATTCCAGTACAATAATGATCTCAATTACAAGTACTAAGACAATGTGCAACATCTTCCAGATCATCTGAGTTAACCCACAGTTCTTAGTGGGGTTGGTATTACTCAATCTTTAGTTTTCTGTGTAGTACTTGTAGATCATTGTTTGTCTTTTTGGCCATTGTATTGTGTCTTTCTTCATCTTATGTCTACTGATCACCCCTTTGGTATCATCAATCTTTTCTTTGTAGCATAAAATGTTCATAACTACTACTAACTAGAATATTTTATCTGGCACTTCTAGCACACAACATAATAAAGTAATAAAATTAAAATCTTAATTAACCATACCATCTCTGGTCAACAGTTCCTTCAATAATCTCTCTGCCTTCACCAAGTCCATGTCTTTGTCTTCAACCTTCTCTGTTTTAAATTCTTTGATGGTGTACTGTAACTTGTATTTGTCTCGAGTCTTCATTGCAACCTTCAAGTCGTACCGTAGCTTCTTATGACGGAAACCTACATAACAACATTTAGATATAATGTAAGGAAATGAAATAATAGTGACTATTTAACGAAATGAACTTAAATCTAAATTTTATGGGGGAAAAAATACTGCTACAATAGTTGAAATGTATGTTCTTGAATTAATAGTATTACATGATGGACCATAAAAAATGATTCTGATATCATATGCATGCAAACAAATAATCAAACTATCATCTATATATGGTAGTTCTACAATATAGATTCTGTATGTTTCCGATCGTTCAATTTCACTGTTTTCTTTTTTTTTATTGTTGGAAAAGCAGAGTCTTGTGCAAATTCATGATTTTCAGTAAGTCAGCAATTCATTACATTGGAAATGTAGAGTGTTATATTGTATGACTACCATATATAGATGCTATTTTCATTATTTTCCTTACATGTATAGATATTTTTTTTTGTAAACCCCGGTAACACTAACAGAATCATTGTTTTTTCTAATATTCTTATAAAAGATTCTTCATCTATCTATCTATCTATCTATCCTTTTATAAGAGATATAATATGACCGACAAAGAATAATAATAATAGAACTTACGTTTTTTATCTTCATCATTTTCGGCATTCTTTTCTTGATCATGTGCTTCCTGAATAAATAAGAAGTACCATATTTTTAACAATTAATTTTCAATCAAACCTAAAATCGTGACGTGTTGGACTGATGTTGATAAGGATTTCGCCATTTTACAAAATATTTATAATTTGCATATGGCCTGCTTTATC
The DNA here is from genome assembly GCA_002080005.1 of Gigantidas platifrons. Classification (NCBI taxonomy): domain Eukaryota; kingdom Metazoa; phylum Mollusca; class Bivalvia; order Mytilida; family Modiolidae; genus Gigantidas; species Gigantidas platifrons. Next base: position 128,858 of record MJUT01018045.1, on the reverse strand, counting down.
ATCCAGCAATTGAAAGGTTAGTAATTAAAAGTCTTCAACACCCAAATAATAGAGCAACCATCATAGCTGTGTTTGCATGATAGTTTGATTTACCTATGTATTCAGTGCCCAACACAGTTGTAGTTATGAATTCATTTCCTACATCTGTGGTGAGGAGCACTTGATACAAATTTATTTGATAAAATTGTCACTGACAGACTTTTACAATTGTTGATAACTTTATAAATGTTATAACGTGCACTTTGTTCATTTTAGTGAGTGAGTGGTTGTAGTTAAATGCCAAAAGAGCAATTTTTCAGCAATAGCATGGCAAGAACAAGTTACAATTTGATGATATGATGAGGATGTCCTCTTTGTACTATACATGTAGTAGACCAACACGATTAGTTGAATATTTTATATATATATATCTCACTGAAATGGATAGCAACATTATCCTGATTGTGAGCCAACCAGTCTTGGTTCTTTACTCCTTAAAGCTGCGTGCTTAGCGAAGAAGCAGAAAATATCAATTTTATAGTCTTTAATTTGACCTGACTGGGGCTGAAACCGATGATCTACCACACTTGAGGCAAGATCGCTAATCATTACACCACTGATGCATTAAGTTAAGAGTATGGCTGATCTGCAGACAAAGAGCCATCTCACAATCACTTTGTGTTATGAATATCACTCATCATTGTAGACGTCAAAGGCAAAGTAAATGTAAAATGAAGAATAGCAATAAATAGTTTTTCCTTATATTTTTATTCATTTGACCAGATAGAGTTTATGATAGATATTTTTTCTTTCATTCACATTCTTTCATATTAATAATAAATGTAAAAGTAAAGTATGTTTCTCTGATTGTATGATGTTAACCGAGTTCATGAAAAGCTTGGGACACTACTGACACAATTTGGCACTGTTGTGAATAAAAGAATGCAGATTTATGACAAAACATGTCTAGATGACAGCACTGTTATGACAATATGTGGTTGATTGTTTAAGAAGTTGTCTATCTATTTAAACTATTTCAGTGTTCAATTATTTATCAATGTATAGTTTACTTAATACATGAATTTTTTTTACAGAGGTGACATCAGACAATAAATATTAAAAAAACATGCAGTATTACCAAATTAGATACAGTGAAACCTGTTTAAACCGAATTAAACCTGAATAAAGCAAAATCCTGTATAAACCGAACTTTAAATAAAGTCCTGTTGTAGGAAATCTTTGTTAATTTAATCTGTATAAACCGAACACCTGTCTATTCCAAACACAAAAGTTGGCCCCAAACAGGTTCAGTTTGGACAGGTTTTACTGTATAAACTATGTATATCTTCATAAAGGCACTGTATAAACCAAAAAAAAATAATTATCATGCAATTAATTAATAAGGTAATAAAAACAACATTATACTTTATACTGATTAGGATTTTGTTCGGTTTATGGTGTTTAATGCCACTTTCAACAATATTTCAGTTATATCGTGGCGGTCAGTTTTATTGGAGGAGTACAGATTTGGACTAGTCACAGCATCAAATGGAGTGTCCTAAAAATAATGTTTTACAATGGAGTTATTTTGGCCATTGTGTTATCTGTTCTTCTTCGATTTATGGATTCTGATTATCCCTTTGGTATCTTCAAACACTTCTTATTAATAATAGAAATTCAGTCTGTCAAATTAAGATATGTACTGCTGTTCCCTTTTTTATGTGTAAAATGATCAAGTTGAAAAGGACCATAACTCTGATGAACATATGAACATCCTCCCCCTCCCACCCCCAAAATGAACTTTCCATCATGATCATATTAAAAATTAACCTACATGCAAAATATTACACAAATTGGAGAACAATGAAGCAGGGGTTGACAGATATTTATATTTAGCATAAGCTGCAACAATTTTGACCTATCTGGAGATTATTCTTTTGTTGACAAGAGACAAAAAGATGTATGCTCCATACTACCTTTTGACTCCTTCTATCATATAAATAAAATTAAACTACAAATGCTATGAAAACATATCTAAGTAAAACAAGCTACTGATGTTTTGATCGACTTAAGCAGCAATACATACTGGTATTCTGAAATGCCATTTATAATGGAATGACAATATTAAAATAATTTGTGTAAAATTAACTTACTGCAACATCCTGAAAATGTGAGCAACCATTATGTACAGTAAATGAAACAATAATTAGTAAAAGTTGAGAACATTAATCCATATGAGTCCATGGAGATTATAATCACTCGCCTGGCTTGGCATAAAAACAAGAAAATGTATTCATAATTATTTCTTAAATTCAATCATTTTAATAGACCATTTGCACATTCTACATTTGTTACATCATTAAAATTTTAAACAGAATATGAATTGAAGTATCAAATATGAACCATTTGAGAGAAAAAAACAGTATTCTTTGTCAACAGTCAAATACCTGTCTTGTCTAAGAGTAATAAAATCTCACTCTGGTAAAAGTACAAGATTGGGAAATCTCAGCCACAATAGGGTCAGATTTCCATCGTCGAAAAATGAGGCTTGATAGTCAAAGGGTGCTTGATTATATTTTTCACTATTACAAAGAGTGGGTATAAATATATGCTATGCATTTTCAGCAGATAATGTAAATAGAAAAGTTATTTCCCTTGAAAAAAAATAGTTCAGGTATTTATCTTTATGATGATTATACAGATGAATTTGTATCGAAGCTTTTGATAATATTCATGAGTATTCATATATCATTTTAAATTATCTTATGTAGTGGAAATAATGTAGAAAACTTTGGAAACAAAGAGAGTACTTTTGCGAGAAACTATATATATTTGTCGATCGTCTCGTACAGGAGGTACAAGACAAGTAGATCGTCTCGTACAGGAGGTACAAGACAAGTAGATTTCACACAAATGAAACTAGGAACCACACTATCCCAAAAGTTAGTAAAAATAGCATGTCCCATTACAAGAATGTAAAGTTGTTAATAACAGAAATTACTAAAGGAGTGTTTGGGTTATGGTGTTTAATGCCACTTTGAACAATATTTCAGTTATATCGTGGCAGCAATTCAAATATGGGTTAGGGGTTAGGGTTATGGTGTTTAATGCCACTTTAAACAATATTTCAGTTATATCATGGCAGTGAGTTTTATTGGTGGAGGAATCACTAAAGAAATTATTATTACTTTTGCCAGTTTTTCAACATCTTTGTAAAGCTCTTCTTCTTCCTTCTGTCTTCTCTCTCTCTCTAACCTCTGTTGTTCTTCTAGTTCTTTCAATCTTCTCAGTTCCTAAAACAATTTTACACAATTCTATAAAGTCTATATTTAGAATGTTACAAAAGTAGCTTATAGTGCTGTCCAACACATGTTATGTTGTTTTTTGCTTTGTTTTTCTTCATCTTGTGTACCCTATGATGCCAGTTTCTCTGGATTGTCCTTATTTTGATTGCCCCTTTAGTATTCTCGAACATTTATTTATTATTGTTAATATGTATAAATTTTAAAAGTATTTTAAACTTTCAGATTATAGTATAGAAATACTTTTTCACAGATTTTATTTGAAGACAACAAAAGTCAGTTGGAAATTTATTTATAGTGAAATTACTGTATAATGGATTATTTATCAATGTGAGCTAATTTTTACATATTCTGATGTTTCAATATTAACAACAAAATTAAAAAACAACAAAATTAAAGTAATTAGTTTATAAAAGATATATGTCAGAATGGGCAATTGGATACATTTGTGAAAACATAAAATACCAAATCCAGATTATGACATTAGGACATTGTTTTAGTTTTTTTTATTAAGGTGCATCCATTCTAAAATGCAACTAGTTTCTGAGAAGACAATAAAAATACAATCAAACCTTTCTTATGTGACCTTATTAGGGGACATTGAAACATGGTCACATAAGACAGGTGATCACTAAATACAGGTTTACTTCATATGAAATCTACTGTGAAAGAAAATCAAAATTAAGGTCACTTAATGCAAGTACATGTAATTGCTTAATAGAGGTGGTAACTAAAGCAGGTTTAACAGTAGAAGTGTAAATTTAATCATCTTGTTAATTTGTCAAGGCACAGGAGCAAAACAAAAAATATGCCTAGACCCAACAGATTCTTTGATTAAAGTAACAAATAAAAAATTGTATTAGGTTGCCAAAAGTTCTTACAAAAAACTTGATTACTTCATTTTTTGTATCAATATATTGAGCTTAATTATGACAGTATTTGTAATAGATACCAATATCCTAATGATGAAAGCATTTGTAACATATGGCTTAATGATGACAGTATTCGAAACATACTATCATCTTAAAGAAAGTCAAATTGGTAAAAATTTTGAACATCATATAGGCCTAACATCAACAGAATAGATCAAGCACTATATTCAGCCAAAAAAGTACATCTAAGCTACACACAAATTATTTGGTACAAGTTCATTTGTATCATTATAATGACAGACCACAATCATGACTGTAATATCAATCAAAGTATTGCTCCTATATCTTAATTGGTGACTTTGTGTATCATGTTCATTTACATTCATATATCTAGTTTTGCAATTGTATGTCACAATTGTCATTTGATGAATTATTTTGTGATAAAACAAAAATAAACACATATTTACCTCCTCTTCCCTGAGTCTATCTTCTTCATTTCTTCTATCTAATAAAAATGAAAGTAAAAACAATATTTTAATCATGCATTTGTATGTATTACAATATAATAGCTTAACATAGATTTTTTTTATTTAAAAAAATAATTCTGCTATTAAAATCATGAAATAATGCATACTGTTTTATTCATTGGTAAATCAAAAATTGTGTAAATAATATTCTAATTATACTGTTAAATACTAAATTAAATTAAATTAACCACAATAATTATAGACTTGAAACTTTTTTATTGCAAACAAATGTTTAAAAAAAGTGTTTTTGTTTATTCAATAAAGTAATTTAAAGGAAAGTAAAAACAATAACTTGAGAATAAATAAAATCAGATATTACTGCAGTACTTATCATATACAATAACAATTTCTACTCTTCTTTTTAATATTTAGTAGTAACTGTCCATCTTCATGTATCCAAATTATCTATATTTTGTATATAGTTACATTTCTTTTTATTCTGTGTCTTGTTAAAGAAAGCAACATGACACTTTTGTGTTTTGTATTCCAAATTAAAGACAAAATTCTGAATATCGTTAAACAATTTTACTTTTTCATGACTAGAACAGGATGACCAAATTGAGCTATAGTTACTATAAAGGTCTTTTTTGTTCCTGTTCTGGTCATGAAAAATAATGTAGAAAGTCATCCTGAATATGGATGATATATTTGCTGCTGGATTACATGAATCAATCAATTAATCAATAAATCAAGGCCATTAAAAAGAATTCTGATCTCGACCCATCCAAACCCAAAAACTTCTCTTCAACCTGGTTCAGAATTTTTTTAAATTTCAAATACTGACTGCATTAATAATTCAGGTTTGTACCGACCGAGTTTTTTTTATATTATAACTATAAATTTCTGATGATCAAACAAAAACAGCTAATAGTAATTCATTACATATTAAATGTGAACTTGAAAATGTTGGTTTTTTTTGTCATATTTATTGTAACTTTTGATAACTTTACAAATGGCAGTTATTTAATATATTTCAGATGAAAATTTATTACATAAAGAATTAACAATATCCATCCGCTGAAATGAAACCTCAAGAAGTTGAAATAGATCAAGTAATTTTTTAATAATTAGTAGAAAAATTCACACACAAAAAAGACAATTCTTATCAGAAATTATAAAGTAACACAGACACAGAAAAAACAAACAAGAGGCTCACATTAGGCATTCTCGCTCAGCTAGTAAAAAGGATTATTGAATTCTTGCATATCGTAACATATGTAAAAATTTGATCTCCCAGAAGACCCGATTGGCCATTCAATGGTACATAATTTAATCTTCAAATCAAAATGCTATGCCATGTCAGAAACAATGACAATTGTATTTCCATTCCTGGTTCTTGAGAATTTTTATATTTTGCCTATAACAGCCTATTTTAAACTTTTTTTTAAATTGGACCCATGATACTCTTGATGAAATTTAGACCCTCAAGGCTTATGGTGATTTCATTTGGAGTACTGGATTCAATATCTGTTATACCAAATACAATTACATTTTACCATTGCTAGTTCTTGAGAAAAATATATTTAAATTAAAAAATTTGACCCTAAATGCCCAGACCCTAAAGATCATTGGTTCTTCATTGGCTACGATAAAACCTGGGTATCAAAATGATGATTCATCCTTTATACTTGCATTTTCATCACTAAATCTTTTTCTTAATTTTCCCAACTGCAGTCTATTTTAAACTTTGGACCATAAATAATCAGACCCTGTAGATCCTGGGACCTTCATTTACATAATCTAAATCTGCATATCACAGAGATGCAGCACTTGCAAATATTATAGCATTTTTTATGCTGGTTCTTGAGAAAAATGTTTTTAAATTTTTTTATTTTTTCACTTTAAGGTCCCCTACTAGCTCCTCCCAGAGCAGGATTAACTTCATTTGTACATATCTAAATCTCCTCATCAACTCTACCTAACTTGGTTCCATTTTATGAGCAGTTTTGTGGGAGAAGATTAAAATATAAGAAAGTAAATTAAGGACAGACAGACAATCAATGCCAAGTGATTGCAAAATGCTCACACTGATATTGCAGGCTGTCTAGCACTTTTTGACAAAAAAAAAGGGCGAATTTTAGGGATAAAATTAAGAAATTTTAGGGCTAATTTAGGGCTAAAATTAGGAATTTTATAACTAAATTAGGGCAGTTTTAGACATTTAAATGGACTTACCTTCGCAAATTTGACAATAAAGAAACTCACAAAAAATACTTTAAGTACAGGAAGGGCGTCTTCCAGAGTTCCATTGTCTCAATAAACAAGCTTGACACATGGATCCACTGGTCAACTACCTTTCACTGCATAATCTGAATAAGAACTGCAAACTAAATTAAGACACATTTTGTATGAATGCATTTTCAAAATTGGTAGAGTAGAAATATAAAAAAAAATAGGAATTGACATGAAAAATTAGGGCTTTTTTAGGATTTCCCCTTGAATTCAAATTTTTTTAAGGAATTTTAGCAAAACTAAAAAAAATTAGGATTTTTTAGGAATTTTAGGGCCGCTGGACAGCCTGATATTGGCCACATATAGCTAATTAATGCAATACATGAAAAACAGATATCAAATATTAAAATAATATTTTCATTGGATCCTATAATGTGTACTTTCAATGCCTGATATAAATTTCAAACATTATGTAATTAATTGGTGATCCATTGCAAGTGATAACAAAAATGTGCTAGCCTTATTTCATTCCAATAAGAAAATAGCAGTGTTTTACAATGACATGATACACATCAAACATTCACATATGTGTGTGTGAACCACTTTCAAACCTTGTTCACTTGATGTAACTGTTATATCTGGTACACGTACAACTTTTTCTGTGTGAAAATCAGAAGCTTTTATTGGAATAATTTGTACACGTTTTTTTATTGAAATTTACTTTAAAGCAAAAATACATATATACAGTTACACTTATATTGAACAGTCACGCTTGGAACAAAGAAAAAATGACTGCATAAGACCACTTATATTACTGCTTATTTACTTAAGATTAGTCAATCCTGACTATCAATACTGTACCGTAATAATATGACAGCTACCAGAGGCAAAATATATGGTGTTCGCTTTGTAATGCTGCGATGTTTTTGTAACGATATATTGTTAATTAGTTAATTATTTAATAATTTGTTAGCTTAATTGCTATAATCATGTATTGAGAACACCTTGAAAGTTGATTACTGATGAAATTTCAAAGTCTATGATGAAAAGTGACCATTGGTGAACTGATACGATTGGATAAACTTCGAGTGACTACTAACCATGTAATATCCGGACAGGAGGTTTTAAACTGACCGTCTCCAGCAGGTGACCGTTAAGACAAGTTTAACTGTATATCAATTTTATCATAAAGGAATACTTAAGAAAACTGTTATACGTACTAGTAATATAAACATTTTAAGACACTGAAGTTAGAAACTTGATTGAAGAGGTAAAAATATTATGGGAAGAAAAGAGATATTTCCTCTCTCGACAGATAATAATAAAGAACATTATCAAGATATTATAATAAATGATGGTTCAAGATGCAAGGAAAGACAAAGCCAGAATCTCATCTAGCAGAATAGTATTCCGAGTATAAATGTCACACCTCTTTCTATCTGTTTAAAGTTGTCTTAAAACAAAATACAAAGAAATATTATTATAAAAGCATTGCTATTTATATCAATTCATGCACAAAGCAACCTGTAAATCAATCATATTAATCAGACAATGGAATAATGTAGACACAAGAACTGAACTGGTTTTTTGTTTATTGCTCTATTCACTTTGGTCTTCTTAAATGAAGCAGTTCAAAACACACACAAAAAAACAGTTTGTATCGTGGTTCCCTGTCAATGGTAAATTTATATTAAGGCTACAATAAGTACTAGATCTCAGGTCACCTGCTTCATATTGCAAACTGGAAAGGACGTCCTGGTATCAGTATAAATGCTTATATGCGAAATACAATGTTTTCTAAAAAAAAAATTAAAATATTGACCTGACTTGGTATATTATTATCTTATTTTATATCATTATTTCAAAAGAATACAGGGCAGTCATGGTCATATGGTAGATGGATTTACAACTACCTATGCAATCAGTGCCCACACCACTAATGCTGTGACTGAGATACCACTCATGGTGAGGTGTACTTGATACAACATTAATGTGATAAAGTTTGTCAGTGACTTGTGTAGGTCCTTGGTTTTCTCTAATAATAAAACTGACTTATTTCAAAGATGTCTATACATTATTCCATGTGTGATATTAATACTAATTTAATCTAATTATACATATATCATTTACAAAGGTTAAATAAGCAAATTATCCTATATATAAATATATATATTGTATCTACTTCATAAAACATTTTGATGATTATGTAATCATTCTCATCCAAGTGCTTGTAAATCTGTGAAAGCATAAAACCTTAAATATGGTGAAAACAGCCAGCCATTCCATTCACCGAAAAAAGCTAATCATGTTTTCATTCTCAACCAAGTGTTTGTAAACTTGTGAAAGCATATAACCTTAAATACGGTGAAAACAGCCTGTCATTCCATTCACCGAAAAAAGCTTATCATCTTTTCATTCTCAACCAAGTGTTTGTAAACTTGTGAAAGCATATAACCTTAAATACGGTGATAACAGCCTGTCATTCCATTAACCTAAGAAGCTAATCGACAAATCGTTTGATTCAAACCTTTTTCAGATATTACATAGAAATCATTATCATCAGGACTATTTATTTCACTTTCATATCCAGCTTCGTTTAATACTATATTTATTTTCAGCAATCTCAAATATTTGAGTGACTTCCGATTCTTCATCGTCTTTGATGACTTCTAGTAAAGTACTTTTGACAGACTTTTCTGAATTACGCCAAATTTATTTCAAACAAAATATTTTTAAGCTATTTTAACAATAAGGAAAATATAATAATATTTTGTGAATATAAAACAAATATTGTGGGATAAACCTAGATCAATAATAGAACTAATGAGTCACATGGGGCCTGTACCGCTACCCTGCTATTGAAATATTTTCTGCTTAATTTCCCCCTTAGGCGGTTAACATCATTAAAAAATCTAAATCTCCTCTTCCCAAGGATCATCATCTACCAAGTTTGATTTCCTTTGGTAGAGCAATTTGCAGTAGAAGATAAAACTGTGAAAAATCAATGATGACGGAGGGGCACAGACAACAGACACTAAACAAACAGCTCATTTGGCCAGGTGAGCTAATAAAATCTCTATAATTTGTTTAAACACAAAGTGATTACAAAAATAATTATATACACATGTATTTTATTATTTTACAATGCACTACTTGTTTCTTTATTCTACATAAAAAATTTAAAATCTATTTTGGTAAAAGAAAGATAAACTTTTCCCCTACCTTCATCCTCCTTGAGTTTTCTCCTACGTTCTTCCTCTAACCGTCTGTTTTCCTGTATAATAAAAATTATGTGTTTTAGACCTAAGATATGAACACTGTGAAAGAATCATTTTACCTGAGACCCTGGATAAATTCATACCTGTTTAAACCAAGCTTCAATTTAGTCCCATAGTGTGATATTGTTACACTTTTAAAATGTCTATACCAAACATAATATTTATTCCACAGGTGTCAGGTTAAGTTATTTCTCACTGCATGTATATAATTTCATTTCAAATAATGATTAAAAGGTTGTTTAAATATATCTGAAAATTATTTTTTTAGATATCATATTAAATTATCTAAAACAATTTTCAGTTTACTAGAAAATCAAATTTTTTTCTTGGAATTGAAATTAAAAAAAAAATGTTGTTCTCAAAAACATTCTCTGTCTTAATCAAACTGTTATGGATTATGAAAGATAAATATGAATTTCATTCAACATATCAACGTCTAGACAGACAGTTGATGTAGGTGCAAACATGCATCTCTTATGTACAATACATACATACACTAAATGCAAAAGAACATTTTCCTTATAAAATCATACAATAATAAAATTGTCTTTTATTCTTTGTTAAAACTGCTATTAGTTGCATATTTAAGTTGCATTCAGTTTCCAACGAATCGTAAAACAATTTTTTATAAAAAAAAATGCATTTGAAAAGCATGAAATCAAACCTCCTCTCTCCTTCTCCTTTGTTCTTCTTTTTCTTTTCTTAGTCTTTCTTTCTCTCTTTCAATTTCTTCATCTGCTAATTTCCTTCTTTTTTCTTTAGCTTTAACAAGAAATATGTGGAATTAATATTAACTTATACTGTCTTATGTGACCCTATTTAAATGTTCCCTTGGAAGGTCACATAATACAAGTTTTATTGTACTTCCAACAAATGTATTATAAGATATCATCCAGAAACCATTTGAATTAGATGGTAAGAGGGAGACTGTAACTACATGCTCCCCCAAACTCTTTCATGGGAGCACAAAAAATAGAAAATATGAAAAACTGGTAGTTAAAATTAATAACTTGTGTAGTTTTAAAAGACATCCTTAGTCTAATTTAATTCAACATGGTTAAATCAGTTTGTGTTGGGTTTTTTTTTCTGTTTTCTAATATTTTTAATGTTTTAACTATCCTATACAAGATCACCCCTTCTGCAAAGAAAGAGTGATTTTATAATAAGGGATGTCCTCTCTTGAAAGGCTCAATTTATTAGTATTTTGCTATCTCATTGAATCCTAAATCTGGCATGATAAAAAGAATAACCTTTAGTGAGAGTTACTTATAAGAGGGGGGCTACTGTGTAAGTGAACAAGATGTGCATTAAGATTGTGTAAATTAACTGGTACATTACATTTACACAGACAGTAATGAAGTCTGACTAAAATACAAGTGGCATTCAACAAAATATTGCATTGTAATATAGTAGTTACAAATTAAATTACCTTCTCTCTCCCTATCAGTCTCATTCTGTTCATCAAGATGCTCCATACGGTTAGGTACATCACACAACATGACTTCAATCTCTGGAAATGATACCCCACTACCAGGAGCAGGCCGATGAGTTATAAAATATTCCCATTTCTTCTTTGAGAAGTATTTACCATGCACTGATTGCACCATCCACCTACAAATAAAGAATACTAGAATGAATACATGTATATAAGTAAGAGTATTTTGGATATGAACCATTTTAAACACAAAGGGTTTGGTTCATATTTAGCTTATGGTGTTTTATACCACTTTGAACAATATATCAGTTATATCGCGGCGGTCAGTTTTATTGGTGGAGGAACCAGATTATTCTGAGAGAATCACCGACATGTCGCAAGTCACTGACAAACTTTATCACATAATGTTGTATCGACTACACCTCACCATAAACGGGATTCAAACTCTCAACATTAGGCACTGATTGCACAGGTAATTGTAAATCCAACTACCATATGATCACTACCATGACAGCCCCACAAAACCACAAAGGGAATATTAGGGAAAATAATATTTTATCTTAAAATACAAGTTGTATACAGTACACTATGACTGTGGAAATCTATTATGTTTGACCATATACAGTAGTCCCTCTTTCATCAGACCACCCCTCTTATCAAGCAAGATTAGCAAGGGACTTCTAAATGGTCCCAAAGACAGGCCACATCTTCATTCCAGAAGTGGCCTTATAATAGGAGGAGGGTTGAAATTCAAAGTATTTTCTAATTCCAAGCAAAATGGCCAGTCCCTCCAACTTTGTCACAACCAGATTCAACTGTACCTAAATTGTAGTCAAATTACCTGGCCTTTTCTTCAGATATACAATCTGTTTGATTTCTGTCTAACATAGAAAACTCCCATCTGAAGTCATTCAGTAGAAAGTAACGCCTATCTAATTCTTGTAATAGATCATACAGCTCAGACTGAACACAGTTACCAGTGGCACAAACATACTTCATGGAAGCCAAAACCTGAAAAATTTAACATAATTCATAGGAATATGTGTGTACTGATAAAATTTAATATAAAATCTTTACCGATATCTATATAAATTAATTTTTGACATGTCATTCTATTGGCCTCTTTTTAAGATGTAAATACAGCTTATTTTTAATGATTTGTTAATAATTTTGCCTAAATGATCTTTATGCTTGCCCATGGTCGGTGATTCTCTCCGGGTACTCCGGCTTCCTCCACCACTAAAACTGGTCGCCATGATATAGCTGAAATATTGTTGAAAGTGGCATTAAACACCCAAAAAAAAATCAATCATCTTTATGCACGATAACTTACATTATTAAGAACGATATGGAAAATAATCATTGATTTCTATGTGACAAAATGACATTATAATTACGTCACTGACATTACCTTGACGAATCCTGGATAAACATAGATAGTTGATTTGTTTTTTCATCGTACAATGCCAACACTCAGCTTATTCCTTACAATATTTACCTGTGGTAAACTGACACTGCCCATGCGTAGATCTCCATATAACATCTGTACTTGAACAGGGCTTAACTCATCCTTCCCATGGTGGTCATACTGGCTGAACACTGTCTTAATCACATCTCTTTTATTAGAAAGTAATTCTCCCATGGTTTTACAAATGTGACTGCTGTTCTGCAGATCAAGTCATTTAGCCTGGAAAAAGATCCAAAAGGTTTTACTGTTGCAAACATCTGTTTACCTGGCTCCACTGTGTGTCACCAGGTAAACGCAATTTACGACAGTAACACTTCAAATACAATACAGTTATTCCCTAAATGTTTTTAATGAATAATTCATAACTATAGGGACTTCTCCATTAACCCATGTGTGATGAGTGTAGAGTAATTCAGAGGTGATGCCTATTAGTATACCCATAAACGTATCTGTCTTGATTCCGGAAGGAGGGAAGGTGTGATATGGATATAGCTACATGCAGGGTTTCAGCTGGCGTGCGCCATTTGCGCATTTGGCGAAAAATCTATGATTTTGGCGATAAAATATTTACTTTGGCTCAAAAATGTGGCACAAAAGATTTCGAATGTTCATCGTCTGTTGTGGCGGTCATTTTCTAGTTCGTTACTTCGGAACGCCCATAACGCTATTCTGAAAGCTTCGAATGTTACCCATGAACTGATCAAGTGACAGAAAATCGATAATCAGCTGTTCGTAATGTATCTGTTGATAGGATAATTAACTTGTAAAATACATGAAAGGTAAGTCAAACAAAGGTGTTAATTAATGGTCTCGGGTGAATGACTTCTCTGTCAGTTCGTGAATTGTTTTCATATAATTTTAAGAAACTTGTCATTTATTTTAGCTTTATCGTTTTAAACGCATCGAAATTTTTAACTCCATTTTACGTTTTTAAATTGGGACGGAAAAGAAAATTATTTTTTGAAAGTAATACTCCGGGAAAAGTAATGAAACTGTCCGAATTATGGGGCCATTGGCAAATACATTTATTTTTATAGAAGCTTTTAGGAGGTGGTCCTCACGAAAGCAGAGGAGAATTTGCTCAGTTTTAAAAAAATAGAACAGTTTTTACAGTCTGTATTTTTACTTACTTGCCTTTTATGGTTATGATAGTAACTTAAACAACAGAGTGTTATATCATATTTTCTATCTACTTGTCTTTTATGGTTGTAATAGTAACTGAAACATTATTGTGCTATTGTATTTCAAAAAGTACATGTACCCTTATATTGTTTTAACATGTATGCAGTAAGAAAATAAATAAATGATTAATATTTATGTGCGTTTTTAGTGCCACAAATTTTTTGAAGTATTTATGGCTCAAAATATTTTAAAGTGGCTCAAAAATTTAGTTTTTGGCTCAAGTGTTGGCTAAAAAAAAATTCAACCCAGAGGAAACCCTGGCTACATGTATGGTCTCACCTGATTCAAGGAACATCCGTCTCAACATTTTATCCTTTCAAAAGACATTTAATGATATCATATTCTTACTTGTTATGTTTAATTTCTTTAATGAGATTTTAATGTAAATTCCACATAAATATATGAAAACGTAATAAAACGATAAAAAATAATTCAATTTTTGGCTACACATTATAGACACCTAAATGACAAGTAAAAAAAAGTAAAGAAAGTGTAAAGAAATAAAATACAATATACTAAAATAATATATAAATTCCTTCATTCATACAAATTTTATGATATTTGATAAAGTCTATCATAACTTATTCTTGATTCCTGAGTGACATCACATTATTTATATTGACAAATGAATGATTAGTATTTTTGCTATGAAGAAAATATTAGATGATGAAGCCAAGCACGACCCTCTGGATTCTAATTTACAATGTATATACGTGTAGACATCAATGGCACATATTAATATTTTATATATACCAAGAGAATTAAAATTTGTCTCTTGTACTTGTTTAAGTTGTTGATGATAAATCAGACCTCTATTGGCTCTAGTTTGACTTTCTTCAAATCATATTTGACGGTTTTATTTATAGTTCATAAAAATAAAATGCTAATTTTCCATTGAAATCGAAATAAAATTTTGAGGATTCCTGCTGTCTTCAATTGTTAAATGACAGAAGAACTAAAGAAAACATTGATTTGGGTACAGAGATTATTGGAACGAGTTACACTAATTTAGGTACAATCGTGATGAGCCCCGTGTTACCGACGACGGTGAAAAGTATTGCAACATGTAAAAAAAATCCCTTTATAATCAACCAAAACCATATTTTTTCAAAAAAATATTGTGAAGTCATTTCTGGATAGATTTTAACAAATTTTACACAAAAACATTCGAAATTGTTTATATTTTGATTGTTTATTTGCTCATTATGTTTATATGAGTGGTTTTCATTTGTACATAATTTAAACATAACAAATAAAAATTGACTTTGATTTTCCTATATATTTCAACTAAAAATAAATCCTAAAAATTAACAATCCTGTTTATATTATGTACAAATAAAAACCACTAATATAAACATAATGAGCAAATAGACAATTCTGAATGTCTTGGTGTAAAATTTGTTAAAATCTATCCAGAAATGACTTCACAATAATTTTTTGAAAAAATATGGTTTTGGTTGATTATAGGGATTTTTTTTACACGTTGCAATACTTTTGGCAACATGCTGTATTGTATGAAGGAAGTGATACATTATTGCACATATATTCTACAATTACATTGACATAATAATCTGAAGAAAAATATGAAACGTATTTTACTTATTAATTAATATTCGATTTCATTCATTTCTCATGCATTCCAACTACGGCAGCCATTTGTAAACAAAAAGATGTCACGAATCAGTTACAAAGCGTTTGATTCGTTGAAATTTATTTTAATGCCCAATGAAAAATTACGTACTTTACAATTTTCATTTCCGTCAACTTTATCCAACATGGCAGAAAAATATTGGGGGTGTCGAGTTCGTCATTCATGTGATAATTAATAATTGTTGTTGTCACAATCCTTGCATTTATTGAAATCGTGACAACGCATTTACATTGAATGACAAACATGAATGCAGATATCGAAAATCATATTCGTCAAAATCACACTTGGACAAAATTACCAGCCAACTTAAAACAGGTGTCTATTTATACTGGGTTTACCTCATTCCGATGGTCTTACGAAAACACACCTTGTAAAATATACGATACCTATCGTTTGAATGAATCTGGACAGTATATATTTATAAAGTTATATTTGATAATTATAAACTATGGTCAGGTCTATCTATTCCAAATTTTCAATGGACACTTGAGTAAAAATCATTCTTTTGAGTATGTGCGACCTGACAAACGAGCAATAGATGGGCTAATCATACGGTCAATAAACTCAACTGAAATGTAAGATACAAGCCCTGTCTAATAATGTATGGACATTGAGTCTGAGATAGGCTAGTGCCGTGGTAAGACTAGACTAGGCTAGTGCTGTGGTAAGACTAGACTTCTCTAATATAAAATGGACAGTCAGATAGGCTAGTCATAAGATTTGACTAAAATACAAAGTCATATCTGTGTAATGTATGGACACGGATAGGCTAGTATTACAGTTATTAAACTTGTCTAAAACCCAAGTTATGTCTAATGTATGGGTACTGATATAAACTAGTCATGTCTGTAAAGTATATGGACCACGACTGACCAAACCATGCAAAGTGGGCAAAATTCTCACTCTTTATCGGCTGAAGTTGGCGGCCCCCCTCAACTCCAAAGCAAAATTAAAAAGTTGCCTTGTTTCTTTTTGCAAATCGCTTCTTTCTTAGAAAAAGATTTTATTCCAGCAATAAAGAAGGTTTAATTTATTGAGACAAAAGAATCGCTACAAACTTTTGAATTTGTACTGATGAAATTCCAAGTGAATTAAATCCCTAATGTAAAAATATACAAACAGATGCTTCCTGTACCAAATTTGGTTTGTTGATTGTGTTATATTTTTATTATTTTAACAAAAATTTTAAGTTCTTTGTAAGCCTTTCAAAGCTAAGTAATCAACTTGTCAAGTTTTAAAGATGGCAGTCATGGGGACATTTTTATAGAAATCGTGGAAGGAAACGAACGTTTCAATGTAAATTCATTTACATGTATCTTACAGATTTCAAGGCGAAATTAATAAAATCTAAATTCAAAATTTAAAATATAAGATCAATAGAAATAATACAAATACAAAGCATAAATTTAAAGTTAAATATGAAGGATATTAACAAAATATTAGCGAAGGAATACTTCATATGCAATTTTTTTAATGATTTGAAAAAAAACAGCACATTTTTGTGGAAACATGTCTCTATAAAGCTGTTAGAAGTCTCCCTGTCAATGCCTTCACTCCCTCATTTTCTCTGAGGGAGAAGTCAGGTGTCCATATTTTTTGAAAGTGTGGTGAGTCCCGATGAACTACATGCAGCACAAATTGTTTTACATGGACAAATGTACATGCATTTTTTTCAATGATGGAAAAAGTACCATATGGCTATGTATAACATTTTGATTAAGTGCTTATTCATTTATATACATTTAAGGATTTATATTCATCTAAGGTTAATTATGAGCTTTTTTTTTTTCAAATTGCAAGTTAAACACACCATTAATAAGTGTTATCAAGAATCTTATTTTAGCATATATAATTTTATAAATAAAAAAAAAAACAATTATACATGTTAACAACCAAAGGAATTCCATGCTAACAGCTTCCATCAAATGGATTTATACTCTCTCTGTTATGGTTAATGTAATATTAAGAGTTATCTTATTCTGTCCATTATATTGAAAATCCTTCATAATCTTCAATTATGGTTGCAGGTTCTCGGAAATTCACAGAGAGAATATGAGAAGGCCATTGCATCATTTAGTATAAAAAATCAGCTTAGATATAAAGGCAATATTGGTAAGTACATTTTGAATGTTATTTATTAAATTTCTCATTAAGGAAACAACATTATATTGAAAGTGCAGTTTTCTTTTATAAAAAAGTTCTGTCTCCGAAATTTCTAGAAAATAATTATTTGACCTTGAAGATGCAAAATATAAGTAATCATACCCCTGCAAATTTCAGCAAGAAATATTTACATGTATAAAGTCATTTGAAGGAATACAGATTTTCCACGTTCAAAAAAATAAATAAACTGGTTTTTGTTTCGATTCAGAAAATTTCTGGGTATCTGACTCAGGAAAAATAATATATCCTCTCCCCCAAACACACAAAGTTAAAAATGTGGTTCCTAATGTGTGTTCAGTTTGTATATACATGGTATTAAAGTATGAACAAATTTCCACAATGCCAATATGATTTCTCATATACAAATGTACCTCATCATCTTGGTGCCATTTCAATATAAAAAAAATTATCATATGCATTTACATGTTGTATAATATTGTAATTAAAAACAAGGATAGTACAGTACCAGTATTTTAAGCTAGACATTTTTATTTCTTTTCCAGTGAAATCGATCAGAAAGGATGAGAAAAGATATTACATGGACATGTTACAATACAGCCAAGATCATCTGATGTTATATCCCTACCATCTGTCTGATATTATTGTTAAAGGATTGAGGGTCACACCGTTTGTCTACTACACAAACATGATGTCAGATATAATGACGCAGGAAAAAAGTTACGATTCCTTACCCAACTTTACAGCTGCTGATTGTAAGTTTAGAATAACAGATCGAAGGTCAATTTGAAGGCTTGATATTATAGAATGAGTGATTGTTGTTTACTGTCACATGAGCAAGTTTTTAGCTGTATGATTGTGAGAACAAGTTAATATTTGATGAGATGACGATAATGTCCACTCTGTACCAGCACTTTAAAAATTATACCGTAGATGCTGACTAATACTATTATAGAATTCAATACTTTATGTAAAATATTATTCACTGAGAAAAATTGTTATCATGTATTCAGGACAAAATGTAATTAATCATGAAATACAAGACAAAATGTAATTAATTATGAAATACAGGACAGAATGTAGTTAATCATGAAAAACAGGACAAAATGTAGTTAATCATGAAAAACAGGTCAAAATGTAATTAATCATGAAATTCATAACAAGATGTAATTATACCCCCCGCAAACAAAGTTTGGGGGGGGTATATAGGAATCACCCTGTCCGTCCATCTATCCATGTACCTTGTAAGCGCAACTCCTCCTAAGCGGCTTATTGGATTTTTATGAAACTTTACACACTTGTAGTACACTACCTGCAGATGTGCATGAAGGAATATGGTTGCTGTCCAAAATTTAAAAGGGGAGATAATTTAACTTACACTGTCCATCCGTCCATGTATCTTGTAAGTGCAACTCCTCCTAAACGGCTTATTGGATTTTTATGAAACTTTAAACACTTGTAGTACACTACCTGCAGATGTGCATGAAGGAATATGGTTGCTGTCCAAAATTTAAAAGGGGAGATAATTCAACTTATACTTTCACGAAAAGGGGGGGAGGGGGCATGTACCTTGTAAGCACAACTCCTACTAAACTGCAAGCGGGGGTATCACTCAGTGAGGTCACTCACAGTTCTAGTTAATTATGAAATACAGGACAAAATGTAATTAATCATGAAATACAGGACAAAATGTAATTAATCATGTAAAACAGGACAAAATGTAATTAATCATGAAATACAGGACAAAATGTAATTAATTATGAAATACAGGATAGAATGTAGTTAATCATGAAAAACAGGACAAAATGTAGTTACTCATGAAATACAGGACAAAATGTAATTAATCATGAAATACAGGACAAAATGTAATTATTCATGAAATATAGGACAAAATGTAATTAATCATGAAAAACATGACAAAATGTAATTAATCATGAAATACATGACAAAATGTAATTAATTATGAAATACAGGATAGAATGTAGTTAATCATGAAAAACAGGACAAAATGTAGTTACTCATGAAATACAGGACAAAATGTAATTAATCATGAAATACAGGACAAAATGTAATTATTCATGAAATA
Source organism: Gigantidas platifrons (assembly GCA_002080005.1). Classification (NCBI taxonomy): domain Eukaryota; kingdom Metazoa; phylum Mollusca; class Bivalvia; order Mytilida; family Modiolidae; genus Gigantidas; species Gigantidas platifrons. Next base: position 108,785 of record MJUT01018045.1, on the reverse strand, counting down.
TAGGACAAAATGTAATTAATCATGAAATATAGGACAAAATGTAATTAATCATGGAATACAGGACAAAATGTAATAGTCCCTGTTTGATTAATATTTTATAATTAGTAATTATAGAATGACTTGATTTTCAAAAATTATATAATCATCTGCATGACCAAATGTATGTCATATTTAAACAACACATTAAAAAAATAATTCGTAAATGCATCACCAGAATATATTAGTAACAATTTAATAATACAAATTTGAAATCACAGTTAATTGTGGAATTTATGGGAGAAAAATCCATTTCACAAATAAATTACTGGACATGAATAGCCTTTTGTTACTGTTCTACATCTTGAAAAGTACATGCCTATTTATTTAACTTTTTGAGTGAATTTATATTGTTTTAATGTGTTCATAATTTCATGTATTCCAAAATTATTTTTAGGAGGGGCAAGTGATTCTTATGTATTTTCAATTCCTCTTCAGAGCTATAATATGGTTATGTGAATTTTTAAATTTGCATTAAATTTGAAGAAAAAAATTGTAAAATAGAATTGTACATTCATAACATTTTCTGACTTTTTTTAATAGGTCTAAGACTTCAAGGTATTGGTAGAAACCAGTACATAGATCTGATGAACCAATGTAGATCCTCAAAGGTTAGTACTATACAAATATCACTATAAGAACTCAAAGTTGTTGGTTTTTTTTTATTGTTACTATTTAAAATTAGCCAATCAAAATTTAAAATATCTTTGTAAGACCAATAAATTTAATGTAGTGCAATCAACCTGCTTTAGTGACCACCTCTATTAAGCAATAACTTGTATTATGTGACCTTATTTTTATTTCTCTTCATGGTGCATTTTATATCAATTAAACCTGTATAAAGCAACCACCTGTCTTATGTGACCATATTTCACTGTTCCCTTGGAAGGTCACATAAGACAGGTTTGACTGTATTTATAAATGGATACATATGTTTATTGTTTTATTTCTGGTAGTGTGGTTTTATCTGGACCTTCAGCTTCATTGATGGCTAAATCTGGCCATCAGGATATGTGTCGATTTTTGAAATGGAAAATGGTTATGGTGTTTAGCGCCACTTTCAACAATATTTCAGCTATATCGTGGCAGTCAGTTTCATTGGTGGAGGAAACTTGAGTACCCGGAGAAAACCACAGGCCATGTCGGAAGTCACAGACAAACTTTATCACATGTTGTATCGAGTACTCCTCACCATGAGCAGAATTCGAACCCACAACTTAAGTGGTGATAGGCATTGATTGCACAGGTACACCTCACCTGTCAATTTTTGAGGAGATCAATATCATTTTCAATAATAAAACAATTGCTTACAATAAATTATTGCTTAATGTTGGTTTTGCATGAGAAAAATATCAAGAAAACAATCTGTTACAATATATTTATTGAAAAATGTTTGTTTTGCAGAAATTTTTCCGTCGAAAAAATCCTAAAGAACTTCTACCTATACAGCCGATAGACACACTGATGATAGACCACTGGTGGACAGTTTCTACGGGTTACATCACAGAGGAAGATATTAAGGTACTTTAAAAATTGTTTTTTTATTGATTGATTGTTGTCTAATGCCAACTTTTGCATTTTTTTCTAGCTATATCATGACATTCAGAAATTGGTGATGCAATGTATTCATGTCTATTCTAATTAATAAATATCGATAAATATTTGTAATTGCAATTTTAAATTATTAGAGGCATTGTCAGTTGGAATGCAAGATATATTATGTACATTTGCTGAATTTGAATCAAAGCAATCATGTAGCATTAGTATAGAAATTCTTTAATAGGATTGATCAAGAAAATGATACAACATGTTCACAGAAGATTTGGATCAAACATATTATTATATGCTTTAATTTGTAAAAAAAAGAAAGAAAAAAAAAAGAAACTACTCTCAATCTCAAGCCACTACTATAATGGAAATTTCATAAAAAAAAATTGTGTTATTTTACTTTCAGCTTTGTGCACCGACAGAGAAAAATATAATTGATAACATCATAGACAATGGTTCTAAAACAGCTAGTGAAATTGATTATGAGGCTTTACATGGTACGTATGTGTATTGATTTAACAGTTATTCAGTTGTCTCAACAAGTACAATTTGTTAAAATTTTGAAACCTAGTATCTCTTATGAAGTATAAAAACTCTTCTTCATGGGTAATTGAGCCCTTTTTTTTTGTATGAAGTTTACATATATATTTTCAGGTTTATATAGGAAGGGATATGTATATATAGATGTACCTATCGCTGATGATGATTGTATTATAGGTAATTATGTATTAAATAATGGATATAAACCATCAGGCATAAATACAATGCTTTATCTTGAAGTGCTTGTCTTTCATTATGATATCAATATGTACTACATAAAGTGAAAAGCAAAAAAATAACACACCTTCAGAATTGTTTCAAAACCTAATCTGAAAATCGTAAAAACAGGCAAAATTGATACTCCTAATACACATATACTTGACCCCTCACTCTCCTGGCTTGTTACAGGCACTTCAGTATAAGTAACCACACTGGTGATGTAATGTTTAGCGTGCTCATATCAAGTGTGGTAGATTGTGGGTTAGAGCCCAGGTCAGGTCAAACCAAAGACTATAAGATTGGTGATTGCTGCTTCTCCTCTAAGAATGCAGCATTACACAATATCAGCAACGACTGGTTGGCTTGGAACAACAACAATCACTCACTCTTTCAATGAAAAGTGCAAAACAATCCCCACCCTGCAGTTTATAGATTGCACTGTGTAGTATAACCATATGTTTATTGTTTATACATGTATTGTACCATAAAGCATGTCTACACACATTTTATGGAACATTTATGTATGTTTATTGATATTAGTGTGATACTTTCCAAAGCAAGTTTGAGTTAAGATAATAAATTCAAAGTGGAGTTAAAAGAGTTTCAACATTAAATAAGTTTTTGTCAGATGCATAGCAGAGCTGACATTTACTAGTAAGGATAAATGTCGGTACTTGGTATATGTCCCTTGTGGCATCATCCAACTGATGTGTACCTCTTATTTAGTTATTTTCCTTGAAATTGATCTTGGTAGGTTTCTATGTGTCCATTTCCCAGTCAAGTCTATATTTTAGCATTGGTTGTTTTATGTACCATTGGCTGACAGATTACATCTGTCACAAACGACCCATGCATTTTTTTAATTGATTTCCTCACTTTTCTCTGAATTGTCATGTCACAGCATTTGTTAGCATCAAACAGTCAAATGGAATATTTGAAAAATGAAAACGCTAAAGATTATATTAAAATAAACAAATATTATCCAATTTTCTTTTGATAAATGCATGTATTTCCAAATTGTTTTTTCAGTGCCTCCATTAGAAGGATTTGTGATGAATAGAGTTTTAGGGGATTATTTTGAGACTTTACTGTATAAAATATTTGTATCTATTGATGAGCACACAACTGTTTCAGAGGTAATATTTGTTTGTATGAGTTATATTTTTATATTTTGATGTAAACAATTGAGGTGGTTATAATTATGGGTATTTAATGCCATTTTCAACCATATTTTAGTTATATTATGGGTGTCAGTTTTATTGATGCAAGAAACTGAAGTACCTGGGGAATATGGTGGAATTGTTGCATGTCACTAATAATTTTCTTCTGACAACGTTACATCTCGCCTCAGGTGGGAATTCAGCTAAAATTTAGTGACATAGTAGTCCCCCTTTCACCTCAAAAAACAATTTTCTATCGCAATCATAACATGATGTCCAGTAAAATATTTGACTTGGAACTGGAAGGGAAGCATTATCAGAAAGATTCTGTTGCATTTCAACAAATAGTGAAATACCAACCTTCACTGATTCGATTAAAGTAAATTTTACGGTAGTAAGATTAAAGGAATAAACTAACTTTAAAAAAATGAGTTAGATTTCAGGGTACCAAAATGATGCATACTTAACTTGTGTCGAAATTATCCACCAATTAAAAACCACCTTAACTACTGTAAATTCAGAAATTATTGCGATGTTTTTATTATTGCGAAAAATGTGACTGATGTGAAATCGCAATAATTAAACCTCGCATTTCGGAATTACAAGTATCCATTTGTACTGGAGGACTTCATGCTTCGCAATAATAAAAATCTCAATCTGTGAAAATTTTCGAAGATCGCAATAATAAATGAACGCAATAATTTCCGAATTTACAGTACTTTATATAACATGTCTGAAAAGTTGATACATCATACAATGCATATATATATTGTTCATTATAATGGCAAGGTTATAAATTTCTTTTACAGCTTGCAAGTGTTCTTCAGATTGACCTTGAACTTGTAAAGGTTAGTGAAAATTTTATTTTGATTTTCGTATTTTGATATTACATAACATTCATTAATGATCGTACTGTAAATGTGGGAACAAATTGTTAAGTAATTTTACTTATTTTCAGGGGCCGTCATTGCCGTGATCGTATGGTAGTTGGATTTACAACTACCGACGCCTACCACCACTGATGATGTTGGTTCGAATCCCACTCAGGGCGAGGTGTACAACATTATATGATAAAGTTTGTCAGTGATTTGTGACAGGTCGGTGGTTTTCTGCAGATCATCCGGTTTCCACGATGTAACTGAAATATTGTTGAAAGTGGCATTAAACACCATCATGCAAACAAAGACAAATGTGTAAAAACAATATGTATATATGAAAAGTCTTCCAAAATTTGAGACCGCAGAGGTGGTGTAATGGTCAGCGTCAGGAAAGACTAGTTGGCTCGGAATTGGGATAATATGTCAGAGTGGAGTGACATGTCTACCTAAGTACTGTTGTTTCAGTGAGCTAGCACTATGCACATCCAGCTAAACGTGTTGATCTAGTACAAAGAGGACATCATTATCATCTCGTCAAAATGTTATTTGTTCTCTCCATGATATAGCTGAAAAATCGCTTATTTGGAGTTAAACAACAATAACTTGCCCAAAATTTGAAATCTGTTAACATAATCTCCACTAAAAATAGCCATATTTTTCATAACTGCTATATGAATAATTATAAATATTGAGTGTTTTCCAGTAACTATGACAATTGACATTGTATATATTACAGAATGCAGTATCTATGTACTGTAGACTAGGATTTGCTAAGAAGAAAGGAGCAGAAGTGGTTAATACAGATGATATACACTCATCATGGGGTGGTCTTACACAAATGTCAAAAAAGTATACATGTTTATTTATAGATTTACTTCGTATATGAATGAATCACATCATTTATGTAAAAATGTTCAGATAACCAAATTTTCAGATGTAACTCTTGTCAAATCATTTTTAGTCACATTTGTTAATCAAATTAACCAGTCCCTAATCATTTATACTCCATAATAACTTTGTATGATATTTGATTTAGAGACTTAATCAATTTATATCCATTTTTTGAAAATAGATAAGTCAACCAATTTTAAAAAGTCATCGATGATTGGTAAATTTAGTCAATCCTTGATATATTAATTATCATATTGATGTTGATGAACTGGTTATTCCAAAGCTAATATTATAAAACTTTTTTCCAGGCCTTCAGCTGATCAGTTGATTGTCACATGGAAGGAGGAGAAGGTAGAATTAAAGGAGATGCCTAGCAACGATACTGATAATACCGTACAGGAACAGAAGAAAGATGTCAGTGCTTTAGAGAAAGCTATGGGTAAGTTTATACGTGATAAATTTTAAGGTTACGTTAAGCTCCACTCCAGAAAATACAGAATTCCCCACACTCCTGAGATATATTCTTACATCTATTATAAGGCTTTTTGGAAGAAAGAACCATTTATGCTTGTGTTCACAGACAGAAAAAGTATTGAACCACATAGGTGGTGTAATGTTTAGAATTCTCACCTTGAATGTGGTAGATAGTGGATTCGAGCCTTTCTGGGTCAAACCAAAAACTATAAAATTGGTATTTGCTGCTTCTCTGCTAGGCATGCAGCATTAAGGAGTAAGTGCAAGGAATGGTTGGGTTGGAATAAAGATAATGTGTCCAAGTGGAGGTAACATGTCTACCTGCAAAGTGTTGTTTCATCATTCAAGAATTAAAAAAAAAAAAGCATGTTGGTCTAGTACAAAGTAGACATTATCATTATCTCATGAAAATGCAACTTGTTCTCACCATGATATGGCTGAAAAATTGCCCACTCACTTAGAAAACATATAAAATAGACTAAGCAAAATGCAAGGCTGTGACATCTAGAAATAAACAAAATACATTGTCATTATTGCATGAAAATGATATTCCGAATTTGCTTGTTTTCAATTTATTGGTAATGCTATTTGTATAATATTGTCGAGACCAGAGCACATTCATATATATTACCCTATGTTGTCTTTTGTTAATGTTTTATTTAAAAATATTCTTTAAAGAAGAAAGTCCAACCAGTGGTGGAAATAAAAGAATTGCCTTTCTGTTTGACTCTACTCTCACAGCCTTTTTGATGATGGGAAATTTGTCACCAGTAAGTATTATTGTATATTACACTTTTCTGGTGTATTTTATCTGTTTCTATATGAACTTGGTACATTCATATATACTGGCAGAAATAAATCATGGATACTGCAGAAAAACATGTCTTCACAAAATTTGCAGTAAAAACATGAAGAATGCTTTAGTAAGTCTACTTTTGTACCTCCTATTGTACAAAATAAAAAATGTTGACACGAAACATAGTGAAATTGATGCACATACAGATATTGTCTTAGACTAACCTACATTTATAGTATCAAGGACTTAATTCTTCAGATCTAACATACTTGCAATGATTCAGACAATCCAGGGCTAATTTTTAAGTGGGTATTAAATCAATTTTAGTTTAGAATAGAATAGTAGTTTGTATGTTTGAGAATGTAGCTGTTGCTGCTGTAATGATGAGAAATAATATTTACATGTACTGTGAAATCACTTTTATTCGTGGGGTACCAATTTTCGTGGTTTTCTTGTGTAGGCTGATTCACGAAATTAAGAATACAAAGAACAATGAAACTTGGGAAGCAGTTTGACATCTATATATAGCCATATGCTGTCCTTGACTTTCTGGACCAGTTGCATAGGGAACGGTTGACTATTTTAATGACGAAATAAGTACGAGCATACCTTTTAATGGGTTATAATCCACATGAACATGTTTGTGAATTATTTGATTTTCAATACATGTGTAAAAACGACAGAAATGTTTATTTGTGAAAAGATTTTAACAACTTCTGGTAAAAAATTTACTTCAAAACCATACACTAACGGTGACACACTTCTAAGTATTGTATAAACATTTCTCTATCAATTAATACACCCTTCAATTAACATATTTGATCACCTTTCTTTCACAATTCAATTAAGCATAACTTAACTGTACAGTTGCCCCCGGGTCAGGAATAATCTTTTGACACGACTACAAGCAGTTTCAATCTGAGATAAATGGTAATAAAAGATCGAACATTAATTTTTGGAAGTAATTTTACAAGTACACACTGTCATTGGAATCAAAATAATGAGAGAAAAACAAACTTTACTGTTCTTTTTATACACCCGTCTCAATACGGATAACTTTAGTTCTATATATTGGATCTTTACCAAACTTGGCCACATGATTCCCCTGTGGAAAGGGGAAAACCCTATTTATTTTTGGGTCATTAGGTCGAAGGTCAAGGTCACCGTTACTATAAATATAATTTTTGACAACAGGATCGTTTCTGCACGATAACTTTAGTTCTGTATATTGGATCTTTACCAAACTTGGCCACATGATTCCCCTGTGGAAGGGGAAGAACCCTATTTATTTTTGGGTCATTAGGTCAAGGTCACTGTTACTATAAATAGATTTTTTTTACAACAGGATCGTTTCTGCACGATAACTTTTGTTCTGTATATTGGGTCTTTACCTAACTTGGCCACATGATTTCCCTGTGGAAGGGGAAGAGCACTATTTATTTTGGGGTCATTAGGTCAAAGGTCAAGGTCACCGTTACTATAAATATAATTTTTGATGACAGGGTCGTTTCCGCACGATAACTTTAGTTCTGTATATTGGATCTTTACCAAACTTGGCCACATGATTCCTCTGTGGAAGGGGAAGAACCCTATTTATTTTGGGGTCATAGGTCAAGGTCACCGTTACTGTAAATATAATTTTTGACAACAGGATCGTTTCCGCACGATAACTTTAGTTCTGTATATTGGATCTTTACCTAACTTGGCCACATGATTTCCCTGTGGAAGGGGAAGAACCCTATTTATTTTGGGGTCATTAGGTCAAAGGTCAAGGTCACCGTTACTGTAAATATAATTTTTGATAACAGGGTCATTTCTGCACGATAACTTTAGTTCTGTATATTGGATCTTTACCAAACTTGGCCACATGATTCCTCTGTGGAAGGGGAAGAACTCTATTTATTTTGGGGTCATAGGTCAAGGTCACCATTACTGTAAATAGAATTTTTGACAACAGGATTGTTTCCGCACGATAACTTTAGTTCTGTATATTGGATCTTTACCAAACTTGGCCACATGATTCCCCTGTGGAGGGGAAGAACCCTGTTTGTTTTGGGGTCATTAGGTTAAAGTTCAAGGTCACTGTTACTATAAATAGAATTTTTGACAACAGGATCGTTTCCGCACGATAACTTTAGTTCTGTATATTGGATCTTTACCTAACTTGGCCACATGATTTTCCTGTGGAAGGGGAAAAACCCTATTTATTTTGGGGTCATTAGGTCAAAGGTCAAGGTCACCGTTACTGTAAATATAATTTTTGATAACAGGGTCGTTTCCACGCGATAACTTTAGTTCTGTATATTGGATCTTTAACAAACTTGGCCACATGATTCCTCTGTGGAAGGGGCAGAACCCTATTTATTTTGGGGTCATAGGTCAAGGTCACTGTTATTATAAATAGAATTGTTGACAACAGGATCGTTTCCTCACGATAACTTTAGTTCTGTATATTGGATCTTTACCTAACTTGGCCACATGATTTCCCTGTGGAAGGGGAAGAACCCTATTTATTTTGGGGTCATTAGGTCAAAGGTCAAGGTCACCATTACTATAAATAGAATTATTGAAAACAGGATCGTTTCCACACGATAACTTTAGTTCTGTATATTGGATCTTTACCAAACTTGGCCACATGATTCCCTTGTGGAAGGGGAAGAACCCTATTTATTTTGGGGTCATTACCATTATACCGTTTGATAATTTATATAGACAGGCATATTTTGTGATGCACACATTTCTTGTTTAGTTGTGAAAAACCAAAATTGAAAATAAGGTGGAAATTAAATATTTGTAAAACATGGAAATCGCCAATGTATGTGCTCGTAAAATAATTTCAGATGATTTTTTCGAATTGTCAAATTCGATAAAATAACACTGATCTATTATTATGAAATTCAAAAGCTGATTTTGTTCCAATTCTAAGTTGATATGTGTAAATAAAAAATAATTGAGAAAACGAACACGTTAATAGCCATGTTCCACTTCCGATTACATAATTCTATGGCTCATCTCTCCAATGTATTGAAGTTTTGATACCCAGTGAAACTTATCATGTTGGAAATATAAAATCAACAAATTTTATTTTGGTATAAACACAAAATTCATGAATTTACAAATCCACAAACTTGTAATTTTTAACCAAACCACGAAAATTGATACCCATGAAGAAAAGTACTTTCACAGTATATGTATTCAATGATATTATGGATTACATGTATTGAAGTAAGATTGCCATTTGATCTTGCATGCATTATTTAATACAAACTATCTTCGTCCATAGTATATATTGAAGTTTTGTTAACATTTGTTCATTAACTTTCTGGGGCTGTCGTGATCATGATCATACGGTAGTTGGATTTACAATTGCCTGTACAATCAGTGCCTATCACCACTAAAGTTGTGAGTTAGAAATCCTCTCATGGTGAGGTGTACTTGATGCAACATTATATGATGAAGTTTGTGAGTTACTTGCCGCAAGTCAGTGGTTTATCTCCGGATACTCCGGTTTCCTCCACCAATGAAACTGGCTGCCACAATATAAACTGAAATATTGAAGCTTTGATAGCAATTGTCCATTAACCATCTCAATGTAATATATTGTTCATATTTTACAGGGACTGAAAAGTCATGCTGTGACCATGTTTGAAGTTGGGAAGTTAAGTGATGAATCCTTGGACAGTTTTTTAACAGAATTGGGAAAGGTAAATGTTATATGTCACCCCAGAATGTGATGTCAAATTGGTCTCATTTATAAATTGATTAATTTTTTTTTGGGGGGGGGTTTTAACAATATTTGTGCTATATCATGGCGACCAGTTTTAATGATGGAGGAAGCCAGAATAAATGGAGAGAACCACCTACCATGGGCAAGCAACTGGTAAACTTTATCACTTGCAAGTCGAGTGTACCCTTTTTGTAATTTACAAAGCCGGGCGCAATCTCACGCCGTATTGGTGATAGGCTTGTATGAGTTGTTAGATCCAACGACCTAACTCATTGAGCCACCCGGGCCCCTTTATAAATTGAACATGAGGTTAAGTTACTTGTAAAATATATAGTATTTAGCTGATCATTTTATTTGAAATTATTTTTTTTAAAGTAACCACATTGTATTGGTCTGGTATGTAATTGCATTGCAAATTTTGACAAGTATATATTTCACTATCTAGCCAGTGAAATGATGATTTAAATCACCAGAATGTCATTTTCATACTGAACAGAAATTTCTGTCAATTTGTTTCCACAGGGAGGGAGAGGGGGCACTTTAAAAGCAAGTAACTGTAAACTAGAAGTGACTCTTTGCTCATTTACAAAATTATTGTGTTTAGCAGATGTAACTTTCTCAAATTTAATTACATTAGAAATTAATTTACTATATAATGATTTCCCAGAAATCACTTCTTCCTAAGCTAAAAATCAAGATTATGTCATGTTTTATATGTAAATGTATTATGGTTATTATTGTATAGCTGGACATTTTCGTGTGATGTAGATTAGAAATATGCCTTAATTATGGCTGCCAACATTTTTATTCTACATGAATATATAACAAGACAGTGACATTTTACTAATAGGAGAGGAAATACAAAAAAAAATCATATTACAATCTGGATAGATACTACAACACTATGTAAATATAAAATTAAACAGCAACAACATAGTGAAAGATAAGATCATATCATAATTTCTAAATTCATATGGCTCTTGACACCAGAAAACCTTTCTTTTATGGAAAAATTAGGTTCATTTATAGGTAGTTGATTTTATATTATAGATCTATATTATATATTCAATGCATATAACATCCATTACATTGTACTTTTATTGAATACCATTGATAATGGCCCTGATTCTGAATGTGGTTCATTATGTTTTTTCTCACTAGATTTGCATTGTTTATTGTGTTTTATCTCAAATTATGGCAATCATTATATCTGATTTATTAACATATGTCCTTTATGGGCCCTGTAATTTGGGAAATAAAATGATTATATTCTGTCCTATTCCATATTAACATGCTCTAAATATTTTACATGGACTGTCAAAGCAAACTACCTATACAATCAGTTCCTATCACCACTGATGTTGTGATCAGGGCGAGGTGTACAACATTATGTGAAAAAGTTTGTCAGTGGTTTTCTCCAGGTCCTATGGTTTCCTCCAACAATAAAACTGACAGCCACGATACAACTGTAATATTGTCAAAAGTGGCATTAAACACCATCAGACAAGCAAACAAATCAATCAAGCAAAGACAACTCACAATATATAGTATCATATATGATTTTAGGTTGGTTTTGAAGCGGAAGGTGAAGCTAGAAGATATTTCCAACATGCCTTAACTCTACGAGACACATTAAAATTTTTACGATACAACAAAGAGCTTAACTTAGATTCTGACAGTGGGAATGGGCTAGCAGTAGACTTAATAAGATGTGAAAGCTTACTGGGATTAGACCCTGCTACTAGAGCTAGAGTTTTAAACAGAAATTATAGGTAAATTTATTTATCTTCTGTAGAATAAATATTCCGGCCTATTATATGTACAGTGAAACCTGTCTAAACCGAACCTCCAGTTTTTGTGTCCAGAATAGACAGGTGTTCGCTTTATACAGGATAAATTAAGAAAGATTTCCTACATTTGGAATAAGATTTATTCATGATTCAGTTTAGGAAAGATTCATGGTTCCTGGAAGATATTAAAACAACAACTTTTAATGAATCAATCAATGTTCAACAAACATTTTTGTGTGATATTAAATCAAGTCTTTTGACATTATATCTTCATTACACAAATATCTTCAGTTTGCAGATTTGTTAAATTTTTTCAATGTATTAGTTGTACATGAAGATGAGGATGTAAGAAGTATAGATGCTACATTTCCATGTGAATTTAGATTGACAAAAATATGAGCTAGACAATGCCCTCCACTTAATATGCAAAATATATTTTTCACCCTAAGATTAATAAAAGATCAATATTTTAATGGCTTAGAATGTTTTTGTAAGAAGTTTTATTAAACAATATCTAACAAAAATGTTTTTAAAATACATTTGTATATTATAAGTAAAAATGTTGTACACTTTCAATGTTAATATTTAAATCATTACCATAATTATTTTATAATCAAAATAATTTCCCCCAGAATATGTAGAAATGTAAAGATTTATCATCAAATCAAGTAATTAGATAATTTTAAAGTGTTTTATTAAAGCAAATCATGGTGACATAAAAAAAATTGTGACTTTATGCCTTTACTGATTATACTTTCCATTTTTCCTTTGTAAAATATTAGTCTGCCTCCCTAAATAAATTATGTCTCGTTCAATTCCCTGAATGGAGGATGTTCCTGTACTCTTTCTCTGTTCCCCTTACCCTTCTACATTCATGTTTGATCATCCTGTACTCTTTCTCTGTTTCCCTTACCCTTCTACATTCATGTTTGTTTAGCTAAGACATAATTAAATGTTGTGATAACTTGAGATGAAACTCTCATTTCTACCTTTTCTGAATAATAACTTATGTTAATGAATGCATTTCTAATTTTTAGTTTACTGGTCTCCATGGCACCACTTAGTTATGAAATCGAACCTGTAACCAGCTGTCTACCACAACACATTGGTCCTGCTATAGCTGAAGTAAGTATACTTGTATATGTAATATTTCATTCATAAATGTTTGGACATTGATTTTTATTATGTATACATGTACAACCATTATTTATTTTTATGACAGAATTGGCAGTTTAAATAACACATGTTTCATCCAAGATAAAGATTCAGTATATTGTCATTGAGTATATTTGCTTTTAGAGACTGTAATATACCTGCTGTGACATCTAACATACCACATTTGAAACATTAATTCAGCAATCAGAATTCCTCATTACTGAATCCTAATGAAACACTCAGGACACTTTAAAGAATCTTTTGATTTTATGGTAAAATATGTTTAGGGAACAGGTACCATCACTAGTAATAAATCATAACAGTTATGATTTAATAGGCCAGGACCTGGATTTCTAACATCATATGTAGTAGTCTTGTTTGTTTAGTGAGTTCAGTTAGGATGAGAGGAGATTGTTTGTTTCGTTGATATTGGTGGAATTGATGACCATCACTGTTTAAACTTTCTTTTCATAACTTTTGTAAAAATGAAATTCTTCCACATAACCAGGTTCATGACTTTAACAGCTACATTGTATATGCATTGTTGTGGAGGAAATAATTTTGCTGATAACTCAGCAAATGAAATAGATGTTTGTCATTGTAATTGAGAGAATGGCATATTATGTGAAATTATCTTCAATTGTATTCTAAATTAATTTATATTTTGACAGGCCAATTCTGTATGGTTTAAACTATTTATGTACAAGTTAACAGGGAATGGACCACCTTCTATGCTTCTGGTTAAAGGCACTCGTCTACAGAAATTACCGGCTATATTCCAGGTAAGCGAATATATAACAGAATTATGACATAGATGCATGTAACGTCATGATTCATGAACAGATTTAAAAAGAAAAATACCACTGTACTTGTGTTGCTTTGTAGCAGTTGACATATGGGGATTATAATCGTTACCTTGTATTATTTGCATCATTATTGTTCCATGTGAAATCGACTTTCAAAAATTTGTATTTGTTTTTTTTTATGATGGTCAACAATTTCACCATATCAACAGAACGAACAACCACCGCTCGAACCATTGAACACAAAAAAGACCATGACATATGATGTTCGAAATACAAGTCCTGACTTGGGACAGGCACAAAAATGTGGCAGGGTTAAATCAGTTAATGGTTATATCTTTTTCCTATGACAGGAATTTCCTACATAATAGCTATAGCTATATGATTGCAACCAAATATATAAACGGAGGAAGATAGAGTTCCTTGAGAGAAACACCAAATGCATGTGTCAGAAATTACCTGGTAAACTTTCTCATTTCTTGTATGAATTGAGCAATGAACTCTGCAACAACCTTAACCTCAAGAATAACACACCCAACACATCTTATGATAATATACATTGTATGTTTCTTCTACTTTGGCAAATTGTTTGTTATTTAACTGATTATGTTTCATCTTCATGCTAAAGAAGATTCTCAAGAATTACATATAAATCTATACATTGGGATTCTATCATTGCACTGCAACACAGAGATTTAAAAGTTTTACTATTTTTTTAAACTTATATTTTAGGAAAATTGTTCATGTTTCTTTTTCAAACTGTATAATATTGAAGTAATAAAATAAAAAAATTCAGTCAGAACAGTTGTTCAAGATAATATTTATTTATAGGATTATGAAAAATTGCTAGTCACAACTTGGGGCCATGACCCAGGTGTCATAGCAGCATCAAACATTTTGGTGACTCTGAATGATGCACTGACTCACTCAGCTGTTTTAGTTCAGGTAAGATTGTTTTAAATCATGTTTACTGAGGAGTAGAAATTTATACCAGCTCATAACACAATTTACCCATTTCACAGTACAGATTTTTTTGTTTATTTAATTTGATTCATATAGAAATATCTCACATGAGAGTGTTAATAACTAGATATTAAACAGATAATATTGCCTTTCCTTTTTTTAATATGTTAAGAAAATTTGTTCAAATCCCTAAAAAAAAAATTGATATCTTATCCAATTTTTTAATGTTGTACAAGAGTGGACTTGAAGGGGATATAAAATATAGGAAAAAGAATAAATTTTAATTTATCTTGATCTTCAATATCAAAGAAAATTTGTCAATATCAGGGTTTATTTGGGTTTTTTTTGGTATTATGATAGTTTTTATTCTAACTTGTGATTGTATTTTAATATCTGCCATAAGGGACATTGGTCTTATTCAATACAAGAAGGGACTGTTGTGGCCGTGCTCATATGGTAGTTGGATTAACTACCTGTGCAATCAATGCCTATCACCACTAAAGTTGTGAGTTCAAACCTCACTCGGGCAAGGTGAACTCAATACAACATTATGTGATAAAGTTTGTCAGTGACTTGCGACAGGTCTGTGGTTTTCTATGGGTAATTCGGTTTCCTCCACCAATAAAACTGACTGCCACGATATAACTGAAATATTGTTGAAAGTGGCTTTATGCACTATTAAACCAAACCAATCAAAGTCAGAAATTAAAAATTTATAAAGGGAGATAAGCCTTGACACAATTGTAGAACCTAAAAAATCAACTATTTTACAGTCATTGGTAAAGAAAATGTATTTGTACAAATTACTTAGAGTTAAATGAATACTCAATTGTATAATACATTTAGGATATACAGTTTTTAAATATTCAGCAAGTCTGTTGAACTATGCATTTTTTGTGTGAAAATACACATATGTTGGCTAAAGGAACATATTTAATGTTTTTAATGATATAATGATATGATTTTTGGTGTTTTAACGCCACTTTCAGCAATATTTCAGCCATATCTTGGCGACCAGTTTTAGTGGTGGAAGAAGCAGGAGAGAACCACCGACCATGGGCAAGTAACTGGTAAACTTTATCACTTGCGGCTGCGAGTCGAGTGCACCCTTTTTTGTCATTTACAAAGGCAGGCGAGAACCCACGCCGTATTGGTGATAGGCTTGTACAAGGGGTTGGGTAATCCAGCTACCTAACTCATTGAGCCATCCAGGCCCTTATTAAATGATATATAATGTATTACAGGCTCATGGATGGCAGTCTAAAGGGAAGGTTGTCAATATATCATTCCCATTTAAAAAAGAAGAAGGTAAGATAGTTTAAATTTCAAATGTTTTTATATTTTGGACCAAACGTTAAATTCAAGTTACACAACACTTCTTTTATTTTTAACCTGACTCGAAATTCAATTTTGCATGCTTTTTTTGTTTTTTATTTAAGGTTTCATGCATCACAACTTTTCAAATTTAGCCTAATTTTAATGCTTGAAATGTAATTTTTAAATAAATCATATAGACTCATTTTCCCACAAATTCTTAAGAAGGGAGCTAACACTGTTAAAATGCATTTGATATCATGCTTATGCCACATATGCTTACAAATTATGAAATAATACACTACAGTGAAACCTGTCTATACAGAACCTCCTTGAAACTAACTTTTGTGTTCAGAATAGACAGGAATTCAAGTTATACATGTTAAATTAGGGAAGATTTCCTACATTTTATTTTATTTAAGATCGTTTTATACAGGATTCCGGTTTATTCAGGATTTGCTTTAGACAGGTTTCACTGTACTATATTTTTTTTTCTTAAGGCCACATTTAAAAATATGTATGTTTCCCCTCGGCCAACCCACCCTTCAAAAACAGGGTAGGTAGGTTCCATTTTCATTTCCATTCCCCCAATCCTATCAACAGAAGCTTCCGGTTATAGTAAAATGCAGAAACGGAAATAACCATGACAGAAACGGACCTGAAATTCCGGAAATAGAAAAAACTTCGATCGGAAATTCAAATAAAAACTTTTGAGTCGTCTTTCAATGAGTCGGTCGGCCGAGGGGAAACATACATATTTTTTAATGTAGCCTAATTGACTGTAAATTGATATGTACAAAGCTATTGATGTGAATTGTGCTGATTACCAACAATTCAACATTATAACATTTGACTTAGAACATGTAAATGACATATGCAATGAATATGATGATCTGAAATCTGAAAGTAAACATTTGGAAATCTTAATTGATTTTATTGTTTTATTCATGTATTTTTATCTTATATAAATTACCAAATAATTAAAGGTTAATCAAATTTACTTAAAATACAATAATTAAATTTTATCTGTTGTTCTGTGCTTCAGGTGAATTTTCAAAGGATAACATTCAAAATCATCCAGCGGTGAAATGTCTATGTAATAAAATTGACTTAGATCACACATGTGGATATGTATCATTACTGAATACTGGCTTAACTTCAAAATCTGTTTGGAAAGAGGGTTCTGATGATGAATATGAAGATGACATTAGTTTTATAGAATTTAACTCTAAGGGAGATAATTCCAGCCTTTCAAGTGCAGATAACTCCTCAAAACAAGGGGGAGATAATTCTCCATCACATCCTTCAAATGGTGTCAAAGACCAAGCCTCAGCTGATATGCTAGCTTCAGAGTTAGATATGTTGGACTCGGATATATCACAAAAATCAAATGACGTAGATGTGAAATGTATTAAACAAAACATGTCATTGGATTTAAATTCGAATTCTAGGAAAAAGTCATGTGATTATTTTACAAGACCAGGTGATTGGGTGCTTTTAGACTGTTTCTTTGGTATTCCCCTGTTTGATTCTAGTCTTAACAAAGAAACATGCTCTAAGATTGTGACGCAAGGAATTTTAAAAAATGAAAGGTATGAATGATTTATTATTTTGTATACAACCAACCTGTTTTGATATAAACTGTAGATTTTTCTTGTCAGCTCGCGAAACCAAAATGGTCATGTGATCTATTGTTATCACATTGCATCCATTACAATCTTCTTCTTCGACATCATTGGTCCAAATTGAATCAATCTTCACAGGAATACTCATTTAGTGGTACTACGGGAAATACCTACAAATACCTTTGCAATCAATGCCTACTACCATTCAAGCTGTGAGTTCGAATCCCACTCAGCCGACATGTACTCGATACAACTTTATGTGACAAAGTTTGTCAGTGACTTGCGACTGGTTGGTGGTTTTCTCAGGGTACTCTGGTTTCCTTCACCAATAAAACCGACTTCCAGAATATAACTGAAATATTGTTGAAAGTGGCATTAAACACCATAACTCTAACCCTAACCCTATGTCCTTGGAATTCATTCACACATGTAAATCAAATAAAAACTATGATTTATTGATGTTTATCAGGTTTTTAACATTCACAAATTAGCCCATGGTAAAATATCCATTAAATTATGGCTTCCAAAATTATTCTTAGATCTACTCTAAGTCAGTATGTCATGTGAAAATGATTTTGCTGTGATGTTTGCATATTTCACATCCAGTTTCAGATAAGAATTACATTTTTTTTCAGCCTAGAAGAGTTATTACATTCCAGTAGAAAGTTAACTTTGATGCTGTTAGATTTTATATCAGATTGTCAGGTAATTACTAATTGTTTTAAAATAATAATTTATAAATTAAAATAAATAGTATGATTAGTATTATTATAGAGTAGAGTAAGTGAAATACATATGTAAAAGAATGACTAAACATTTGTATAGTTTAGCAAGCCATAACTTAAAGATATTATTTTCTTTCATGGCATTTTATTGTTTAAGTATGTAAATTTGAATACAATTTTAATTGAATGGAGTAAATTAGTTCAAATTTTACCTGAACGGTGTAGATTAGTTCAATTATTACCTGAGCAGTGTAATGGTTAGAGTGCTCACCTCAAGTGTGATTGATCGTGGATCAAGAATTGATCGTGGATCAAGGATTGGTCGGGTCAAGGACTATGAATTTGTATTTGCTGCTTCTTTGTGAAGCACCCAGCATTAAGGAGTAAAATCAAAGACGGGTTGGCTTAAATTAGAGTCGTGATAATGTGTTCTGGTGGAGCAACATGTTTAGCCATGATTTGTTGTTTCAGTAAGATAACACTATGAAAATCCAATTGAGTGTGTTGATCTGTAGCAAATCTGACATCATCATTATCTCATTGAAAGGTGAGGTGTTCTCCCCATGATAATGCTGAAAATTGGCTCACTTGGCTTTTAAACAACAATGACCCACTCAAGACTTTAAATTGTCCAAAGAAACAACTTTCAAAAGACAAAGAGTGAGTGAGTGAGTGATTGCTGTTTAACGCCATCTCAGCAATTCTTCAGCTATTTCATGGTAATGAGACAACGATGTGTATCTTTACTTCATGTATTTTAGCAATTGTTAGACTTTTCATATTATGTCCTAATTTTTATTTACTAGTCTTGAATTAAAAAAAATGATACTCTTCTACAATTTTATATTTTTTGTCAATTATACTATGAAGTTGATGTTTATTTTTTCATACCCTGCTTTAAACTAGTGTATATAGTGTAAGCATTATTTTATTTCACGAATCATAATATGCATTTAAAAAATATTCAATGCAAACCAACAGGGTGCAAAGCACTTTATACATTTGATCTCTGTTGTATTTAGAGTAGTAGAAAAAATTAGACAGCTTAGTGGGATCTTGATTTCATTTGACTCTTAATTTTCTTGGTCAAAATAAAATGTATTACTATGTTACTTATGCCTTGTTTTATTTCCAGGCAGTTCCAGGTGTTGATATTGCACAAGATATGATGGCTATTCCAAACGGTGAACATTCTACACCATATCCTACCAAAAGTTTGTTGTTTAATAAAGGACAGTTAGACATTTGGAGTGAGAGATTAAACAGAAGATAGTACACCTCCTATCAGTAGAAAAGAAATCTAATTGTCTTTGTTCTATAGCCTGTCATTGCTAAAGAACAGTTGTACGTCATCAACCGGCTTGTGCAGTTTTTATCTTTGCCAAAAAAAAAATGCATTTATTTTAGTTGAGAGATAAACAAATTAATTTGTTAAGTCAATAAAAACATGAAGAATTAATATAGAATAATATCTATCACAATTATTTTAATTGCTTATATTAAGTATATAAACAAAGACTCTATTCTTTTTCTGCAAATTTATTTTTAAGTAGAACTGAAGATATGATAAATGGTTTTCAGGGACAGTATTTGTGAACAATATTTTTTCAACAATTCTAACAAATCTCAATTGAGTAAGTCAGAACAACACCATTTTTCTTTCGTAGTCTAGAACCTATTTATTACTCCAATATGTTTCAGTTGTTTTAATTTGTTTAAAGGGGCATTATCCATGGGTGGTTTACAATTTAAAAAAAGGAAAACTAACAAAACCAAGTAGTTCATCGAAGGGCCCACATATCAGACTTCATTGTTAGCATACATTCATTGCGTGGAAACCTGTCAGTTTTGCAAACAGTTCTGTACAGTTAAAATTCCGGGCAAAAATACCGTTCACACAAAACCCATCCTACTGTACAGAAGTGTTTGCACGAAAAATGAGTGTATGCCAACAATGAAGTCTGATATGTGGGCTCTTCGGTGAACTACTTGGTTTTGTTAGTTTTCCTTTTTTTAAATTGTACAACTGCATAAACCTACCTCGAGGCGATGTGCGAGTGACGTAGCA
The DNA here is from genome assembly GCA_002080005.1 of Gigantidas platifrons. Classification (NCBI taxonomy): domain Eukaryota; kingdom Metazoa; phylum Mollusca; class Bivalvia; order Mytilida; family Modiolidae; genus Gigantidas; species Gigantidas platifrons. The sequence continues at coordinate 88,073 of MJUT01018045.1, read as the reverse complement.
AACCGCCCGTGATTATCTGCCAAAATCGTAAATTTTTGTTACCCATAAAAACTCAGATATGATTGATACCTTAATAAAACGTGTTTCTGTAACTTATAAATGTTATGAAATGTACGTGCATCAGGGGAAAAGGGTGCAACTGCTTGTGTTTTTAGATCGATCAAGAAATGGACTCCATCTTATTAATTATCGGCATTGTTTACGGAGTTTGTCAAATCGTCATTAAATCAGTACAGCAATGCACTTCTTTTCTGTGAATCTGCTTTTAGTCGGCATTAATTAAGAACAAAGAACCATGCAAATTTGCAGTTAATATGCGACAAAATACAAATTATTCGTTTTTACCTGTCACTAGTAAGGTCAGTTGCATACGGAGAAAGCGAGGTCAAATTATTTGCTTGCAAGGAAATAATAAATCGATGGTAATTTTCATTCTTAAAAGGCGAAAAGTGGTACGATAAGCTGTTTAATGTGAAATATTTACATTTATTTCGTCATTTTAAAGCTATTTACCAATTTCCAAAACATATATTTTTTTTGGTCAAAATCGTGGCTAATGCCTCTTTAAAGAACCTTTAGAATATTTACACAAGATACAAGATCAGTTAACGAGAAGAATATTGACCAATCAAGAACAAAGCAAAAAAAATTATTATCAACTTTTGTTCATCATTTGGTGTTAAAACTTTAAGCAAACAATTTAGAATTACTGACTTCTGAATAACAACTGGATTCACAAAAACCTGTCTAAACTGAATCTTGAATAAACCAGAATCCTGTATGATCTTAACTTTTATACTAAGTCCCAATGTAGAAACTCTTTGTTAATTTAACCTTTATAAACCAAATAACTGTCTAGTCTGATCACAAAAGTTAGTCCCAAGGAGGTTTGGTTTCAGATGGGTTTCACTGTACTAAATTCCCACACCACTGTGATCTACTTAAGCACAATATCTGCTGTCTTTTGTTATCATCTATGTCAAGTGTACTCCGGTTTCCTCCATTAATAAAATTGGCAGCCACTTTATTTACTTTTATCTAGTCTAGACAGGTTATCAGTATACACTAATAGACATTTGTAAAGATCATATTGTCACTGTTGGGGATCTTGAACTTTGCACCTGTAGGACATCTTTTTCAATTCATGAATTAAAATATTAGAAGAAAAATAATAGACCAGAACCCATATATTTTTCATCATTTATACCTACATTCCAGTACGAGTCCCATCTTCTTTAGTATAATTTTGTTTATTGTAGGAGGAATTTTCTCCATGAATAACAACACTGATAAACACGTGAGGGAAAATTGAGACAAAAATATTACATTGATGGTAGATTCGTTACAAGACCCTTTCTTACTATTAATACCTTAAAAAAAATTCTGCTACAAAAGGTCAACTCTTGACTGACCACATGTTTACTATCAACATATTTTTACAGATTACAGGGGCCACCACGATCATATGATAGTTGGATTTACAACTACCGTCAAACCTGTATTAAGAGGTCACCTTTGGGACAAAGAAAAAGTGGCATTATAAGACAGGTGACCTCTTAAAAGAGGTTTAATTCATATGAAGTTTTCTATGACAGGACCAGAAAAAGGTGACCTTTGAATACAGGTGATTGCTTAATAGAGGTGACTGCATGAGCAGGTTTGACTGTACCTGTGCAATTAATGCCTATCACCACTAAAGTTGGGAGTTCGAATCCTGTTTATGGTGAGGTGTACTGGATACAACTTTATGTGATAAAGTTTGTCAGTGACTTTTGGCAGATCTGTGGGTTTCTTAGGGTACTCTGGTTTCCTCCACCAATAAAACTGACTGCCATGATATAACTATTGAAAGTGGTGTTAAACACCATAACCCTAATTCTGTACTGATTGCATGTGGAGAGTTTCTCAACATGTGGATAGTAAAAACAAGTGGTCAGTCAAGATTTCAATTTTCATAGCAACATTTTAATTAAAATGATTATTAAAAAGAAATGGACTGTAGCAAGTCTAAATTGCTCCTAGAAACATGTACTCCATTTATACTCTATGAAAATTAATTGATGTTGTAATTTTTGCGTTCTTTTAATATTATGATTTTTTTAACAGCTAGGAGCTCACATGTCAGACTGATATGTTAAGATATGAAAATCAGTGAACTAAAGCAATTTACCATAACCACAATATGTGGTTTTAGCTTAAATATAATATATATAATATACCAGTACTATGAAGAGTCTACACTATTTATTACTTTTATTGTTAATTATAGTTACATTCTGTTCAAAAGTAATCTGAAAAAAAAAAAATTGCTTGGTATATATATATTTTAAAATTGTTATATTTATATGAAATGGAATATTTATTGTTAATTCTATAAATAAAATTGATATTGTTGATTACAAAATTTTATATATTTAGCCAGAAAGTTATACAAGAAATATTTGAAATTGTTGAACAGTTTATACGATATAACCTAGTTTGGGTCAGTTTATGCTTAATAAATCAGGTTATGCAAGTATAACATGTTCAACAATTTCAAATATTCCTTATAATTTAATTTTTACAACAAGATTTAATTGTTCCTCGATTTTAATTACGATTATTTCCTGTGACTATTTGAATTTGTTGTTGGCGGATGAACACGTTGGTGATGTCGCAATACCAATCCAGGTTATCGAGTACATATAACCAAAATTTTATCCAGACGGATTAGCCAATCAGATTGAAATATTCAAATCAAATTAAATTATAATCACATTAACGTTGAGGCCTATTGGATAATGTATAAAACGTTTTTTTTCACAAATTACAAACTCAACATGAATGACCAGGCTCAGGTGAACTGTTGCCACTCGGTTAAATGAAAATAATCTATTGTGAGTCTTTGGGAAAAAAATTGTCCATACACTTTGTACGAGTGTCCAAAAGATTATAGAACTATACCATCATGATACATATATAATACATGTAGTTTTATTGATTAAAATGTTTAATCAATATTTATATTTTAAACTGTGTGCAATGTCTTCTTTTTTAAGCAGGGGCCCGGGTGGCTCAATGAGTTAGGGTCGTTGGATCTAACAACTCGTACAAGCCTATCACCAATATGGCGTGGGTTCGCACCCGGTTTGGTAAATTACAAAAAGGGTGCACTAGACTCGCAACCGCAAGTGATAAAGTTCACCAGTTGCTTGCCCATGGTCGTTGGTTCTCTCCAGGTATTCCGGCTTCCTCCACCACTAAAACTGGTCCTGGTCGCCATGATATAGCTGAAATATTGTTGAAAGTGGCGTTAAAACACCAAAAATCGAATCAAATCTTTTTTTAGCTCTACTTGCCAAAGGCAATGCGAGCTTTTGCTATCACTTGGCGTCCGTCGTATGTCATTAATTTTTTGTCCCCCGACACTTCGTCGAAGGGGACTATAGAAATGGGTGTCATCCGTCCGTCCGGTGCTTTTTGGTTTCCAGATAACATGTGAATGAAAAGTCAGATTGAAGCTAGGTTTGGTATGTAAGTGTATCTTAGGAATATCTAGGTCAAGTTCGATAATGACAATTTTTCGACTATTTTTACTAGAGTTGTGCCCCTTTTTATACCTCAAAATTGCTAAATATTTGGTTTCCAGATGATAACTTGGGAACAAATAGTCAGATTGAAACTAGGTTTGGTATGTAAGTGTATCTCATGAATATCTAGGTCAAGTTCGATAGCGATCATTTTTCGACAAATCTTACCAGAGTTACATCCCTTTTTATACTT
>MJUT01018045.1:61709-73548 GCA_002080005.1 Gigantidas platifrons | reverse complement strand
CCCCAACCGCTAATGTCTTTATTAATGATATTTTTTATTTTGTAAAAAAGGGTACTTTATATAATTATGCGGATGACAATACTTTGTCTTATGGTCATCCTGATTTTAATGTACTTAACTCAATTTTAGAATCAGAGTCAAATGTTCTTATTAATTGGTTTAAAATAAACAAAATGCAGGCTAATCCAGATAAATTTCAGGTACTTGCGGTTGGGAAGAAGACTTTTGACAAAAACATGAAGATTTGTATACAGAACTCAACACTTTCATGTGAAGAGACAGTAAAACTTTTAGGAATTGAAATAGATTATCAATTAAATTTTGACATTCATATCAGTTCAATCTGTAGGAAGGCATCACAGCAACTGAATATACTTAAACGTTTGGGCCGATATTTAGACAGATTAAGCAACTTAACTATATTCCACACTTTCATTCTCAGTAACTTTAACTTCTGCCCTTTGGCTTGGCATTTTTGTACCGATAAAAATTCAAAAATTTAGAGAAAGTGCAGGAAAGAGCACTTCGTTTTGTATATGATGACTACACCAGTTCATATATCAACCTTCTTGAAAAAGCTCTAGTGCCCTCCTTACAGATCAGACGTATTAGAACAATGGCCTTGGAGACATATAAAATCTTTAACAAATTAGCTCCTGTATGCCTTCATGATTTAGTTAATGTGAAGAATTCTAAATATGCTTTCAGGTATTCGAACATATTAGATGTACCTCAAGTTAGAACTACAAGGTATGGCAAAAAATCATTCATGTTTGCAGCTGCAACTCTGTGAAACGACCTTCCGAACCATTTCAGAACTGAAAACAGTTTCAACCACTTTAAAAGTTTGATTCAGTCCTGGAATGGCTCAGTATGTCGTTGTTCTGTATGTAGATAACCTATTCATCTTTCTGTTTTATGTCTAGTGCTTTTTCTAAGTTTTAATGCTGCTTAGTTATTTTATGTTTGCTTGATATTGCTTCAACATGTTTAGTATGTCCTTTATTTTTGTGCTTTTTATGCTGCTTTTTATGTTACATTAGCTAACTGTATGTAAATGACTGCTTTATATGTGTATTTATGCGATTATGTTAATATTTGTATGTATCTTGTGCTATTATGTATATTCGGTAAAAAGCTCCTGAGAGCTTGTGTTTATTGTTATACAAAAACCGAATTCAAATAAAGTTTTCTTATCTTATCTTATCTTATAGGTATTTCCTGTTGTAAAAAAAAATGGTTTGCTTTTTATTCCCTCCTCAATGTTTTTTTTAATATCTATGCAAGAATTTTGATTTATCACTGTTAACATTAATTATTGAATTGATGATTGTTTATATTGGTTTGTTAGAATTGAATATTAAATAACATATAAATATATCTATATGCTGACAGGGATAGAAATTATTCGCCTAATTTTGTGTAGGTGTCTGGAAACATTAACACTTGAAGTAGGTAATTGGGGAAAAGGGGTGGGGTGGCGGGTCCGAACCTATGTAATTAGTGGTGTTCACAGTATATCTTCGTACTAGACCAACACGCTAAGTTGGATTTTTATAGTGCTAGCTCGCTGAAACACGCGGGTAGACATTTCGCTCCACTAGGACACATTATTCTGAATCCGAGCCAACCAGTCTTTGCTTGCTCTTATTCCTTCATGCTGCGTGCTTAGCGAAGAAGCAACAAATGTCAATTTTATAGTCTTTGGTTTGACCTGACCGTAGCGCGAACCCACGATCTACCGCACTCGAGGCGTACACGCTAACCATTACACCACCGATACGGTCTCTTTACTATTGACGTTTACGTGGTAAAGATATATACCTTTCGCGGATTTTAAAGTTTATGCCAATCAAGGCATTATCACAATCGAAACAATGTATTATTGTGACTAATCAGTGGCGGATTTTAAGCTCAATGCCGGTTTTAGACCAATCAAGGCATTATCACAATTGAAACAATTTTTGTGATTAATCAGTGGCGTAGTCAACTGAGACAACAGAGGCAGTAAAAATAAGAACGACAAAAATTGGGCGTTTCATTTGTTTTCTTATTAAGCAAATTCCGCCATGCTCAGATGTAATGTAAAATCAAATTTTCCTATAATTTAATTCAAATATGCCATTATGCTTAAACTTTAGATGGCTTCCCAGACCCACATGCCTCAGTAATATTTGACCCCATGCAACGCCTGTGGATGCAATCAGTGGTGATCACTGATGTTGTGAGTTCGAATCTCGATCAGGGCGAAGTGTACAACATTATGTGATAAAGTTTGTCAGGGACTTGCCACAGGTTGTTGGTTTTCTCTGAATTCCATGCCACGAACGCCTGGGGCTGTATCATAGTATCGGACTATATATATGTAAGAATCCGGGCTTATTTGTCAGCTATACCCATAGGATAGCTGTCCACAACTCGTAATTCCCACACACACGGGTGGATTATAATTCTTTAATACGTTCAAATCTGTGCTCCGTAGGATATAAGTTGCCTTTTCGTTTGTAAGTGATATATTTTGTTTAGTTTTTAAGCTACTCTCATTTTTTAAATGTTTATTCAAATATTTATGCTACTCGTTAAAATTGCTTCAACATCAATGCAAATGAACCGCATCGGTGACGGTAATGGTTAGCATGATCGCCTTGAGTGCAGTAGATCGTGGGTTAGCGTGCCCCGGTAGGGTCAATCCACGTAAAAAATAGTCGATATGCTGCTTCTCCGCCAGTGCTGGATTTACCTGTAGGCTCGACAGGCTGAAGCCTATGGCCTCAAAACCCTTCAATAATTTTCCTTACACAGTTGCACTCCATTTCAGAATATTGCAGAATTTTAAACACCTCTCATCATCTTCGCATTTATTTACATTGATTAAACACACTTCCATGTTCCTCCAGTCATGCAGGTGGGGAATTGGGAGGGGCCTCACAAGTGGAATAGCCTAGGGCCTCTCTTTGTCTAAATTCAGCACTGTTCTCCGATTAGCACGTGACATTACGGAGTATAGTAGATCAAAGACTTATTGGCTTGGAATCGGGATAATGTGTCCGAGTGGAGCGACATGTCTACTCGCGGACTGATATTTCAGTGAGCTGGTACTTCAATATCCAACTCAGCGTGTAGATCTAGTACAAATCGAACATCATCATCTCATCAAAATGTAACTTGCTCTCGAAATGTTATAGCTGAAAAGTGGTGTAGCCCAAAAAAGTCTTGGTATCTCCATCAGGATATTTTTTTAATGAATTCTTATTAAATAAATAGGAATTATTTATACTTTTTCCTTTCAAGTCAGTCAGATATGCAATTCATTTTTAATATGTAGATTAAAAAATATGCATGAATGCCCAAGATAAGATCACAATATGTTATAGTAATATAGTCGATAAAATCATGTTTCTATTTAAAGAATTATTATATCACATAAAATGACCCTCTTCAACTTTCACAAATATAGAAAACCTTTTCAATAACTGTCTAAACTTGTTACCATGGCAGCTATATCAATATTTAATCAAGTCTACTTTCATTAAAAGTTAAAGGGACAGAATGAACACATATATACAATAATTGCACAATAATTCAATATCTCGACCTACTTAATTTTTCTTTTTATGAATTACTTGGTCCTTTCAAAGCCTTGAAATAGATTTCTGTATATATGCTTGCTATTAACACCAACGTGTGGGGTAAAACTACTGATTACTGAAAAAAAGAATACAATTTCTGATGGCCATCGATTAGATACGATAACGTAACCCTCATTCCGCTTGTGCTCGATTTAGGGTTACGAATCGATCTCTTTCAACGTATGGGAGCAAATTAAAATTATTCCCAACAATTTTTAAGTAATGGTAATATGAAATAAGTGTTACAATCCCTGTTTCTATCTTCAAGACTGGTTTCGTTTTTGAAAATTGTTACTTGTCCGCCATAACACCTTACGTAGACTCTCGCGATGGGCGGAGCCGATCCATGTATGCCAAATATGGAAAACTGTTACTACGTTTTACTATAAAATTGATCCAAATAAGGATATATAAAAAACGAGGCAAGTGCGCGTGAACTAGCAACTTGTAAACAAAATGTCGGAAAGAAAGAAGATTTTATACATTCAAATTTTCAGATGGATATTGATTGATTAAGTCTACCATGGATTGCTGCAGCGATTAGTTAACACCTCAAGGTTTACCTAAATATATTTATCTTTCACCCCCGTTAATTTTTCCAACCACTTACAACGGAATAAAAGGCCGTTGGCCACTGTTCCCCCGACGCCAAGGTTATATCGTAAGATTAAATTTTGAAACTACTGTAAACTAGAGGGTCAGGTGAGCCTGTATCACTCATAATTCTGAAAGGGGACCATCCAAGGACCATTTTGAAGTAAAAAAAAGGGGGTAACTCTGGTTAGATTTGTCGAAAAATCATCATTATCGAACTTGACCTAGATATTCATGAGATACAATTACATACCAAACCTAGTTTCAATCTGACTTTTTGTTCACAAGTTATAATTTGAAAACCAAAATATTAGCAATTTTGAAGTAAAAAAAGGGGAGTAACTCTGGTAAGATTTGTCGAAAAATGATCGCTATCGCACTTGACCTAGATATTCATGAGATACACTTACATACCAAACTGTATAATTGTAACAAAACAACCAGGTGAATTCCCTTACAGGTATACCATTTTGACAAAGAATGTTAACATGGTATTCGAATGATCATAATTGAAAATAAAACCTCTGGATGATCTTTGAAGACTATTTGATCTTACAAAATAAATAGAAATATACATACTTACCATGACTTTTTTCCGCAACTAAATCCCAATGGATGAATGAAAGTTAATATGTCCATTGCCACGTAGTACGCATTTGGGTCTGTTCGATATGTATCGATAGGTTATCTATATTTTGATCATATAGTCAATGAGGCTCCATGAGGAGTTTAATTGTTTAATTGTTTATTATTTTTTTCTTCATGCCTTCATTTATTATAAATGTTTACACAAATTTGTGTAATTAAATATTATTATGTTCAATTGTGTATTTTGAAATATATGTAATGGGAGAAGACTGTCTAAGTTGTTTAACTTGTGTCTTTTTGAACAATAAAATATGTTTAAAGTAATAAAACGGACCACCACGATATAACTGAAATAGTGTTGAAAGTGGCGTTAAACATCATAACTCGAATCCCTTAATTTTAATGATTGCCGTATAGGCGAATCCATTGCAGTGGTGTAGCTACGGTAATTAAGACCTTGATGCATAATATTGGACGAGGGGTCTGGGGCTGTCTAAGGCCACCTATGGGTCCAGATCAAAGCCCCCCCCCCCTGAAGCGCCGCGGTTCTAGGAAATTAGCACATCATTTGAAGCTTGTAATATTTCCGTTTTTCGTTCTTTCTTTGTTAGTTTTTTAGCCAAATAATCATAATTGTTACATAACTTTACCAGGATTGTGCTGGGGAGAAATGAGTTCCCATATATATCGTTTGTTGTCCTCTCTTGGTAGAACTTCTGTTGACCTCTTGTTCTACCGTCGTTGGATGTTAGATACTGGTTTTGGTCAATGTCTATAAATTTGTACTGTATTTTATAGAGAATGCATAGTCTGTTGGTTTTCCTTCGATCTTGTAGGCTTTCCCATTATAATGTTCTACCATGTTTGTAACGCAGCCTGGTGAGGAGTCCTTATAATCGTGAAAACTCGGGGCGAGTACGCCTCTTAAATGAAAAATGAAATGTATAATCTAAATAAGTTGCATGTCTCCTTTCATTAATTTTAAAAGCATAAAGGCTGTTAGAATTTAATTTTGTGTTTATATTAAAAATTGCCAATATTCGATGTTTTATACTAATAAAATGTTCTGAACAAAAAGCCAGGTTTAAAATTTGTTATTATGTCGTAATTAGTGAAAAGAATTCGAATGTTTAGCATCGTCTGCTGGTGGAATCGCCATTAACACATAATTAATTATGAATCGGATGCAGTTCCGAGGTTTTCCGAGCAGCGTGTGACAACTGCTATAAATAACTGAGGATAGATGATGAGGAAAGCATGTTGAATGTAAATTCATTAGAATTAATATATCACCTATGGATACTCTGGTTTTGTTGTATTTTGCTGAATCCTCCTTTTTGTGTCGTTTTCGTGTAGGATCCGTCAATGTTTTTGTTCTTCCACGATTCGAATTTTGCACATCCGATATTTTCTTCAGCAACAAACAATTTCGCACATGCGCAAAGTTTAGACCTTATATTGGGATTTTTTTTTAATTAAAATAACGGCCTGTATGCCTTTAATGCTATCACCACTACCGTAGTGAGTTCGAATGCCGCTCAGGAGAGGTTTACTAAATACAACGTGTATCAGTGACTTGCGACAGGTCGGTGGTTTTTTCCGGGTACTCCGGTTTCTTCCACCAATAAAACTGACTACCACGATATAACTGAAATAGTATGAAAGTGGCGTTAAACACCATAATCCTAACCCATAACCCTTCTGTGTTAAGATTTTCATCATCAAACTATGAAATGAACACAAACCACCAACCACCACTATTATATCTAGTGGATTGATTTCACTGGGTGAGTTGTTTTGTAAAATATATATGTATATATATTATTCAGAAACTACCCCTTTACAACGGGGGCAAACATCAGCAGGGTACCATGTTTGCGTCTAAGTATATAATAATCACAAATAAACAACTACTAGTATATTATTAGCATAAATCATACACGAGCATTTTCATCAAAGAACAAAAACATATCAAAGTCATTGTGATATAGGTCGTAACATATTATCACAGAATCAAATGTGTCATTCTTCATTAAAACAAAATTATATACAATGTATCACATTATTTTAATTGCACTAAATATTAAGTAAAATATGAATGACATATAAAATAAAAGAAACACAATATTAAGCGAGTTCCTGATCATCGACACATGAATTCATTCAAATAGTTCGCTCTTTCATCATTTTACATAACAGTTTTGTACTGAGCTGGCCAAGCGAGAAACCAAGCTCAGTGTTAAAACTAACGCAAAAGTATCCGATCAAGAACTGCAGCTTTTGAAAGGGCGGTAACTCTGAAAACGCGAGATCCGGATAAAACGATTTTATTAATATTTCAATTTCTTCGAATAGTTCTTGTCTGATACCACGTATAGTTTTGCATTCAAATAAGAAATGATGCAAGTCTTCGACTATATCGTCATCGCATATATTACACTTAGAGCTTTCACGGAGATTAATTTTAAAAAGACGTTCATTCAGGGGCAAGTACTAACTGGTTCTAGCTAGGAACTTCAGTCTAGAGGCCCAGAAATCATTTATACTGCATAGATATGTTTGTTTCCCTGGTGAAATATTATATGTGTTGTAGTTTGATAGACTGCTCATTTTCAGTCTCCTAGATAATTCTTTATCTTGAACTGCTTTTCCGAAAAAATGTTTAAAAATGTTTGTATTAGAATTTCCATAGTAGTAATGGTCTAATCCTATTGACTGGAAAATATTTTTCATATAATTTACATACTTCCATTCCACACATTCAGAATTTTTTAGCTCCATGAATACAATTTTGCATAATCTGTGAGCCGGAAGTTCATCAAAACTTGCAAAATAATTAACACGCTGTCGGTCAAGAAATTCGTTAATTGGCTCCCACCCAAATTCTGATAGGAGAGCAGATTTTGGAAAGCTCATTTTCGTTTTCAAAATAATTTTTCCAGCTTGGTACTGCAAACTTTCAATGTTTTGAGCACTTGAAATTGCGGAAGGGAACCATACGGCGCAACCGTGTGCAATAGAAGGGCGTATAATAGAAGTCCATAATGAGTCTCCAAACGAAATGCGATTAAAATTACCATGTTCGCCCAAAATTCGTGTCATTAAATTTAGTTTTTTCTGGACATTTTCCTTTATGAATGTTTCTATATGATAAGTAAATTTTAGGGAACGTGAAAAGTACACCCCAAGATACTTATAAACATTTGTTTCTTCTATTAGATCATTTCCAAGATTCCATAGTTTGAGTTTATCAATTTTCTGGCCTATTACCATTACCTTTGACTTTTTGGGATTAAAAATTAGATTCCACTTACTTGCAAACCTAGCTGTAATATTTAGGAGAGTTTGCAGTTCCGATTTGCCCATTAAGACAATATCGTCTGCAAAGAGGAGACAGTTTATAATATCAGAGGCTAAATTAACTCATGAATTATGTTTTGATAGCATAGTGACTAAATCGTTCATCAACACAGAGAAAACGGTTGGGGACAGGACACATCCTTGTTTTAGTCCAAATTCTTGGTCAAACCAGTCAGATTCAAAATCTCTAAAGAGAACTTTGTTACTGACGTTACTATAAAGAGATCTTAAGAGTTTCCAACACTGAATACCATTTTTCCATAATAGGTAAAATAAACCCTCCCGCCAAACTCTGTCAAAAGATTTAGAAAGGTCTAAAAAGGCGAGGAATGTCTTACCCTTTTTTATTTTCTAAGTGCACACATCCCTTGTAGAGTAAAAATGTTGTCCTCCGTCCGTCTGTCCCGTCTGAAAGCCCCCTGAGCCTCACCTAAAATACCATTGTCTTCCATATAACTCATAACGGATTGTTCTATGATCTTAGCATATACTTTGTACACATTCGAGGTTAAAATCGTTTTTCTTTCTTTTTTTTGCTTATTTGCATAATGTTATTTGTAGCACTAAGCAATACACTCCCCTACCCCGATATGACAATTATGCGATAAAAAAAAATAGTGGTACTCGATACAACCTTCATGTGCGAATTGTGAGTTATTCGGGTTCCTTCGTTCACGTAAATAGGACTCGCTGAGATATTACACAAAATGACGTTAGCCATGCCTTATTAAATTTGAGTATTTAAATTCAATACATTTATGGAATTTATGTAATACAACCAAGAAAATATAGTACACAGTCGAATATACAGTACAACACATGTACACCAAATACGGTAAAGAAGAGGAGAAGTTTGGGGATTTTTATTTGTTATAGACATCAAACATGCGATTAAATGCTGATAACAGTGAGCTTAAAATGCATTTACTAACAGATATGGAAATGTATCATGTACTACCTATATTTTATTAGGGGAAATGCCGATGTATGGAAATACAATGTACAAAGAAATATTATACAAACACCGATCCTTACAATTCCCCTAATATCATTTAACTGTGTTCATATTTGCATTTGCATTTTTCTATTTACTGTAATTGCCCAAAGATTGCGTGTCGTACTAGGTTAAAGGGAAAAATATAATAGAAAATAATTTCAATAGACCTAGTCTATCATATTTTGTCATTTGTAGTGAATAGAATGTTTTAAAATACATGAAAACTCAATTGTTGGGTGTTAAATTCAAGCTCGCCAGTGCATAAAATCATCAATAATCCGACTACCGCCTTTTACTGTTGTTGAATAGAAATTGAAAATCCGTTGACTAAATAGCCCTCGAAATGTATTTTTAAGAGAGAAGATAAAATTATGGAGTTAATTTAAACTCCATCTTGCAGTCAAAGGTATGTCCGATTACATTATTATACAGAAGGTTTGTCATATTTTAAATTATACTATAGTACATTGCATATATATATTTTTTTACATTCCAATGTTCATTTTTGTATATCATTACATGTATGTATGTACATGTCTTAAATGTTACTTGTGTCTACCAGGATGTACATATATACAGTTGTTCACTTACTCCAACGATAATGCAAGACTGAAATGGATAGTTAATATAAATTTGAACTATAGTCAGGGGCGGATCCAGGCCCCCCTCCCCCCCCCCCCTAAAATTGGAAAAAATATGATTTTTTACGTAAAATCGTGATTTTTCACACGAAATACCCCAAAAATGTTCGCGCCTCTCTCCGCTCGGCGCGATTATCTTAAGTGCGCCCCGCCTAACTTGAAATCCTGGATCCGCCCCTGATAGTAAGATTATTTATTTGATTAGAAATTATTTGGATATAATATACATATACCTGAAACCCAGGTAACGATAAAAATATAAGGAGCACTTTTTTTTTTGCTGCCTTTTAAATACAGAATTAAGAAATAAGGGTTAAAATCTTAAAATTGTTTTTTTCTACACACAAAAATGATAATAATAAAAATGTACCTGTATAGACGTATTATCTTTTGAATAAATTCATATATTTAATATTTCAGAAAAATTTTGCATATTTAAAAGAATTATTTTAAGACGTGATGATGATCAAATTCCTATTTTGAGTCTTAAAGACCGATATATACTTTCACCCTTTAAACGATTGTGTTAGGACTCTGTTGTTTGAAACACCTCATTTGATGGTACGTCACCCGTTTCCATATCATTATTCATCACGATATTTGAGGTCTTGGTTAGAGCTATTTAAATAGATTTTGTATAGTTTTTTATTTCTAATAAATCACCCTTTCGGTTACACAAAAATTTGATATGACAATTAAGAAGATATAGACACTGAATTGGTTGAAATGATTGGTAGTTAATAGGAGAAACGTGGAAATTAAAAGCCAGACGTGTTCCTCATCACGTACATCACGTCCTTGTTTTCATATTTCTATATATTATTTATTTTATTTTTTGTCAACCAGTCTCTTCGCTTTGTGTTATTTAAGATTACATAATGGTCTTTTATTCTCATCAAATATTTAAGATTACAATATAAAGATGAGATAGAAAACATAAGCTATGTTTTCCATGTTTTAAGAGTCAATATTACAACAAATATTAATCTCTATTGTACAGATGTTCAACCAACAATTTTAGATGGTCTTTTAAGGAATAGAGATGATATAACAGCCATACCCCCTCCCCCTTTGAAAAAAAACAAAGCAAACAAGCAACCAAACACACAAAACCAAACAAACAACAAAACAAAGCAAAAAGCCCAAAACAATATAGAAAACAAACAAATCTACAAAACAAAAGCAAAAAGCCCAAAACAATATAGAAAACAAACAAATCAACAAAACAAAGCAAAAAAAAATGTATCTAATGACACAGTGTAAAAACAGAATGGACAACGTCTCCATCAAATTTGTGGAAATTATTTTTACCATTGCTTATTAATAAATACAAATTTAATGACATTCATCACATCAATATTTTAAACAGTGGTTTTAAGTGATCTACAGACATCTTTGTTGTCTCTGAATTTTCAATGAAATTTTGCCAGGTTTTTTAGTCATTTAAACTTTCTGTACTTCATTATACAATTACTATAATTGGTCGCGTTTTTAGAGAAATCATTTGAATTTTGGTTTACAGTGTTTGTCTAAGTATAGATAATATTGACTTTAATATTACCCAATCGCGACGAGCCTGACATTTTTTGTTTGGTGTGTTGCGACGCACAAACACAAAATACATCGCCATTTCATTATCCAGAACAAATTCTTATAATTTTATATTCCATGAAGGTGAATTAACACAACATTCATGAATGGAAATCGTGAGTACAGATGTAATACGATTATTATGCTTGTAAAATGGAAGTAAGTCGGGTGCATCCATCTGTGATGGTGCTAATTTTAAAATGTACTTATAAATATGAATCAGAGTTTTTTTTTTTATTTAGTTTTCATTAACAGAAAAAATATGATACATCCGTGTGATTATTTTTCATTTTGAAATATTTCATAATATTTTGTTAATCTTTTTAAATTTTAAATGCATATATTAAGTTTACGTATTAAGTTTTAATTTAAAGTGAACAACAATGCAATAAACAGATAGTTTACATCCATTAAAATCCACATATTTTATAAATAGTTGT
>MJUT01018045.1:40121-51740 GCA_002080005.1 Gigantidas platifrons | reverse complement strand
GTCCGATAGGGTGGATTATAGTATTGTTCTCTGTCTTTACAGCGTCCCTGTCCTATAGGGTGGATTATAGTATTGTTCTCCGTCTTTACAGCGTCCCTGTCCGATAGGGTGGATTATAGTATTTTTCTCCGTCTTTACAGTGTCCTTTTCCTATTGGGTGGATTGTATGAGTGTTCTCCGTCTTTACAGCGTCCTTGGCCGACTGGGTGGACTGTAGGATTGTTCTTTCTCTTTACATTGCCCTTTTCCGATTGGGTGGGTTGTAGGATTATTCTCCGTCTTTACAGTGTCCTTTTCCTATTGGGTGGATTGTATGAGTGTTCTCCGTCTTTACAGCGTCCTTGTCCGATAGGGTGGATTATAGTATTGTTCTCCGTCTTTACAGTGTCCCTGTCCGATAGGGTGGATTATAGTATTTTTCTCCGTCTTTACAGCGTCCTTGTCCTATTGGGTGGTTTGTATGATTGCTCTCTGTCTTTACAGCGTCCTTGTCCGAAAGGGTGGACTGTAGGATTGTTCTTTCTCTTTACATTGCCCTTTTCCGATTGGGTGGGTTGTAGGATTATTCTCCGTCTTTACAGTGTCCTTTTCCTATTGGGTGGATTGTATGAGTGTTCTCCGTCTTTACAGCGTCCTTGGCCGACTGGGTGGACTGTAGGATTGTTCCCTCTCTTTACATTACCCTTTTCCGACTGGATGGATTGCAGGATTGTTCTTGTTCAATCAATACAGGATCTATGAACCAGAAAATTCTATTTAAGAAATGATGATTTTTATTTTATATGTACAAAAAATTAATATCAAGCTAATCCAAACTCATTAGATGTTAAACTAAACAGAAACTAAATTACATTTAAGCATTTTTTAGTAAAGAAGGTTCGAGTAAAAAAACCAAACCAATCGATGTAGGAATTATGATATCGGTAATTAATAAAAGATTTTTTCCTGTTTTCACAAGTTTTGAATATGAAAAAACAAATATTCAGTAAAAAACAAATATTGAATATAGAATAAAAACTATTTTGAGGATGAGCCCCATAGAATTCTCATATTGAAAGGAAGAGAAAAAAACATGATCCAACATGTATCCTTTTAAAAATTCAGAATCAAAAGGTTAAATATTTATTTTAATTGAGTACACGAAATTCAATCTGTTAATTTTCCATTTAATTCATAATGATTAGACAATCAAAAGTAAACTTTATTTCGTATCCATGGGATACTATTTATTTAAACACGGCGAAGACCATGCTAATTTAATACTTGTACAAATTAACAGCCTTTATGTTTGGAGACCAACAAACGTTTTTTTTTCTAGATGTATCATGTGAGCAAATTAAATAAATTATAATGGCGTGGCTAGAAGAAATCAATTAAGTAATGATATTGTAAATTATGCATACTGTATTTTCTTAAATATATTCTTTTTTTATGGAGTTATTTAAGGGACGTAACTCCATCTCCATTTATTCTTACAATAATCTCTATATAATAATTTCTATTAAAGTCCGTTTGATGTCCATTAACTTCAAAGTATAATTGTAAACCGTTTTATATTTCAATTTATAGTCACGAATCGATATAAGTGAAATATTGTTGAAAGTGGCATTAAACACCATAAACCAACCACCAAATCAATCCATTTACTGTCTGAGACTCCAGGTTAATTAAGAAGCAAGCTTGGCAGTACTGTTCCTTTGATGAATCTATAACATTTCAAGATTTTATTGGTATACACCAAGACATCTGAAAATGTGCAACATTATGTTATTTACATATACCAATATAAGGAAAACATGACAAAATAAACATTACATTACATTTAGTTGATTGATTATTGCTTAAAGTACATGAGCAGAATTTCAGCTTTATTCAGGACGAAAACAAGTTCAATATTATATAAAAACTATATAGAAATGAGGAAAAGAGTGAGTCAAACACTTTTGACTGCCACTGAAAAATAATGGAGAGTGACAATACTCATCGAGAGAGCTCACCTATCTGCCATCCCAGGACGCGCCGAGCAACTCTGTGTGTTTGAACCTTAGGAACATTCAACAGTACCCAACATTATTTATAAATAAGCCGAAAGATTTTTAAGAAGTGAAATATTATAGAGCGGAAATAATTGTCTCATCTGTAGGATGTTAGGATTAGTAATGTTAATATGTTGGGTCAAATTTTGATTTCATATTAGAGATTAATTCATGCTTACAAATAAACAAGAAGGCTTGATGAATATCATTTTCAATATTCACCCTACAATAAGTACACATTCTTCCATTGATAGCAATATTTTCCCATCTTCCTGTTTATATGGGAAATTAATTTCATATTCGAACATGTTATTCTTTATAAAAAAAATAAATCCTATTTTTCTTGTATAACAAGGGGGTGAATGTACGTGATATTGTAGGAAAACTGGAAGACATTTTGTGCCGCTTGAAGGTACGTTTTTACTTATATCATTAGTTATTGTAAGGATAACATTAAATGTCATAGTGCGTCAAATGCCCGTAAATGTCCTGTCCATCTTTCAAAAACCTGTTGTCTAACTCTCAAACACTTCGACAATGTTATTTCCACCTGTTGCGAAAAGTTTTTGAACGATGGACATCCCATTGTTTAGCGGACATTTAGGGGCATTTTGACGCACTGTCACATTTAATGTTATCTTTACAATAACTAATGCTGCAAGTGGCACTAAATGGCTTCCAGTTTTCCTATTTACCCCCTTATATAATTTAGATAGGCATTTCTCAAACCCATATTCACGTTCGAAAATCTAGTAAAAATCATCATGAAATGAGTTTTCATATATTTGAACCACCACTGTTTAATAATTTGATCATGAATGCGCTCTATAAAAGATGCTACCGTGAAAATATGACATCATTATCAATAAAGACAGACAAGTGGATCAGACACAAGCTGCACAATTTAGTCATTTGTTTCCATTATGTTCATATATTTACTAATTCAGATAAATATAATTTTATATACAAATATAAATTATTCTAATAGAACAGAGAAAAGCATGTAGTGTTCAATGAAAGCAAACATAAAACTCAAATTTAAACATCCACGCATAGTACTGGTGGAGACGAGTGCACCCTTTCAATTGAGATTTCTTTTAATTTTTAGGGTGCATTTTTTTCTAACCAAAGTTTGGCAAACGTTGTGTGTCGTTTTTTAAACGCTGTGTGTCGTTTGTTAAACGCTGAAAAAGTAGAAACAAATACATCGTTTACTGACCCTGTTTGACCTGATAATATGTATACACATGTTGTTGGTAAATAAACTCAACTCTTCTTTTGTTAGATTCCATCTTTGTTTTGGCAGGAAAATTCCACGTGTCTATAATTGATTCAGCGTTGAGATTATATAGAAACAAATGCAACAAACGATAAACGACAAACTGTAGACGAACATTTAGCAATTGCATAGTTTTTCAAAGTTTACAAACGTATGTTAGAAAAAAAATGCTCTCAACGCGTACGCGCGTAGTCGTTTGTATCGTTTGTGTTAGAAAAAAATGCACCCTTAGAAATCTTGTAGGACTAGTGTTAAGGCTTAAAGCTACTTTCAACAATGTTTCAGTTATAGCGTGACGGTCAGTTTTATTGGTGGAGGAAACCGGAGTACCCGGAGAAAACCACCGAGATGTCACAGGAACTGACAAACATTATCACATAATGTTGCATCGTGTACACCTCGTCACGAGCGGGACTCGATCTAGCAGGTAATTGTAAATCCAACTACCATACACTCACAACAGATCACTATGGCCCCCTTTTTTGGACATTATTTGTGCTAAAAAGGAAAGGTATCGTTACTACTCTACTACTTGTATATAATGTCAGTTGTTATAAGTTGCAAGAAAAGTTTTAAAACTGCCACAAAAGAACAAGCGCGATATATTCTGTGTATCCAATAGCTCAAAATATTTGATAAATGTTTGAACATGATTAAAAACTTCACATTTCAGTCTCAAAATCGTTCATGTCATCAACAAAATGCAAAGTGTTTGTTTAAATTATTAAGACTTTGTAACGTCTTAGATAGTTGACAAGTATAGTTCGGAAAAAACAAAATATAGTGTTAATAAATTTCATAAATACAGTCTTTTTCGGAAAAAATGTCTGCCTGATATAGATCACCATTTATAGCCAACTACAACATGAAAGTGGGTTAGTGATTGTATGTATACAGTATTTCAATTTGAAAGGAATTTTGAAGTTTCCAAGGTTGGTGATTCTCTCAGCATCATGTCCAAGTCATTTTATTTAAGGTAGCTTGTTAAAAGGATTGTTGAAAAATCCCAAGTCCTGCTTGTGGGCTATAACTTGGCTATTTCTAAGTTTGTAATGGGAGGTATTATTAAAGTAAAGTGTATTAACGAAAAAAGGGTGAGGAACTGGTACTGATCACAGAGGAACACCAGGATTTACAATACCCCAGGTATATTGATTTAATTATTGTGTTTAACGCCACTTTCAGCAATATTTCAGCTATATCATGGCGACCAGTTTTAGTGGTGAAAGAAGCCGGAGAGAACCTCTGACCATGAGCAAGCAACTGGTGAACTTTATCACTTGTGGCTGCGAGTCGAGTGCACCCTTTTTGTAATTTACAAAGCCGGGCGCGAACCCACGCCGTATTGAGGAGGAGGACAGGGGGTAGTCTTCTCCTTTCTCCCACCCCTCTTCTCCTTTCTCCCACCGGAAAAACAAATGTCCCTTTGAAAAAAGGTTAAAAAAACGTTTTGTTCATTTTTAATAAAAATCGTAAACGTTGAACGCTAAATTTATAAATAACGAAGTCGAAACATGAAGTCAAAATCCGCATTTCATCTATCGGAACGTCTTGTTAATTATTGATCATTAAAGTTATCAGTTTCATCTGTATCGTGAATTATGTTTATGTATTCGATTAAATGATAATGCTTCATTACCTTTCTGTCATTTTAGATCATTTTTTGAAAAAAATCTTTTTTTTTTGTTTCCTCATTTTCTCCTTTGATCTCCTTTCTCCCACCCTTTCTCTCCTTTCTCCCTCTCCCTTCCTCCTTTCCCCACTCCTCTTTCTCCCTGTCTCCCTTCCCCCTGTCCCCCACGCCTTATTGGTGATAGGCTTATATGAGTTGTTAAGTAATCCAACTACCTAACTCATTGAACCACCCGGGCCCTTTTAATATATCAGACCATGTTTCAAAATAACTTTCTGTGTTGGTTCTGTTTACAAGATAACCTTTAAACCATAATAACAATTCCTCCTATATACCACATCAGCGTTCTAGTCTGAGAATTTTACCCTTGACCCTTTTCCGATCAAAGGCTCGACTTACGTCACAAGATATAACGCTAGTTAATCAATCAAAGTTCAGTGCGAGCAAAATGTCCTGATTCAAGCCAATAAGCAATATAAAGTCAAGAATCCAGGCACAAAAAAAACCACAAAAAACTTCTGTTGTCAAATAAGTGATGAAGATGGAATTTTAAATATGTACAAATAGTTTTCTCTTGCAACATAAGAGTGCAACTGGTCGATAATTAGAAACTAAAGAGTTATCTCCCTTTTAGATGAAATATGGACCAAGTGCTTTGTTCCGATTTAAAACTGGGACTCAATAATGTCAGTTACATCTTGTTCAAATATAACAGTATCAGAGAGCACCGCGCTACCCCTGTCTTCAAAATATGGGCTATTTTTATTATCTTCCTCTAGCTTATAATAGCTAGTGCTTTGGTTTTATATGTGCTTATTATTTTATTATCATCTTACTTGCTAAATATATTTTATAGGGGGCCCGGGTGGCTCAATGAGTTAGGTCGTTGGATCTAACAACTAATTCAAGCCTATCACAAATACGGCGTGGGTTCGCGCCCGGCTTTGTAAATTACAAAAAGGGTACACTCGACTCGCATCCGCAAGTGATAAAGATTACCAGTTGCTTGCCCATGGTCGGTGGTTCTCTCCGGGTACTCCGGCTTCCTCCACCACTAAATCTGGTCGCCATGATATAGCTGAAATATTGTTGAAAGTGGCGCTAAAACACCAAAAATCAAATCATTATATTTTATATGCATGAACTCCGCTTATAAATTTTAATATAGTGTTTGGTGTTTGTCTATGTGAATGAACTTATTTCAAATCGGTTTGCTGTTTTCGTTACATGTACACACATAAAATATCTTATCTTATCTTATCTTACCTGTGAAACAGGTTATTGATCGATTTTTATTTATGTGTATATGACAGGGTGTGTAAAGTGCCACGTGTACTTTTCAACATTTGTGTTTGCGAACGAAAGCTGATTTTTATTTGTGTAGAGTTTTAAGTTTCATTTTCTATTGGTTTGGTATGGTGCGGCGAAAATTAACCATACCAGAAAGGTAACAAGCTGTTGGCATGCATAACGGTGGTTTTAGCCATAGAAGGGTGGCAGACCACTTCAGGGTTAACCATTCCATCATTGTACGACTGATGCAGCGTTTACGTCAAACGGGGAATGTTACTGACCGTCCACGTGCAGGTAGACCTCTCAAAACGACGCCGGGAGAGGACCGGCTCATATCCATACGGGCGCGGCAACGGCCGTTCAGTACAGCTGATGCACTTCGTGCTAATTTAGCGTTTGGAGGCCAAATTAGCACACGCACTGTAATCAGACGCCTCCACCATCAGGGAATGCGAGCGCGACGACCCATAAAAGGTCCACAGTTGACAGTACGTCATCGCCATGCTCGATTTGACTGGTCACGTGATCATTTGGGGTGGACTATTCGCACATGGAGACGGGTCCACTGGTCTGATGAACGTCGTTTTTTGTTACGCTCTACCGACGGTCGTGCAAGGGATTGGCGCCAACGAAACACTTCATTTCAGGACAACCACATTTTGGGCACAACTGCTTTTAGGGGTGGGGTGTAACTGTCTGAGGTTGTTTTTCCTTTGAATGTAAGTTGGACTTGTACGTTCTTGATGGTAATCTGACAGGCCAAAAATACCGTCACAATGTGCTCGCTCCACGCGTAGTCCCCCATTTTGACAATCATGCGTTGGCTGACAGGCCAATGTTCATGGACGACAACGCTAGGCCACATAGAGCCCGAATTGTACAACATTTTTTACAGCAAGAGGCTGTTCAGACAATTCCATGACCTGCGATGTTGCCAGACATGAACCCTATAGAGCATGTATGGGACTCTATTGGCCGAAAAATTAACCAACGCAATCCAAAATGTCAAAATATTGACGAATTAAGAACTGCTATCTTACAGGAGTGGCAACAGTTCCTCCAAGAACGGCTTTAAAGGCGTCTTGTGCGAAGCATGACGAGGCGTGTTACAGAACTTCACAATAAACGCGGTGGATATACATGTACTCGTTATTGATTTTTATGCCTTACACATACGCACAATAGATGCATTTAAAAGTTCTTAAAATCTGAAGACTCTGCATTTNAATGCAATGTTAAAAACTTCCATCAAAGACAAACTGGTTTTACGTTTTTCCAGTGCCTGTTTTGAACCCCATTTTTGCCATGTCATAGTCACGTCTTTCAGGATGATAAATACTTTGTAGATTGGTAATTTTAGAGCCCTTTGTGTAGTCTTTTAAGAAGTGTAAGAAAAATGGTGATATCTATTATATTGTTTTAACAGTATTGATGTAAAAAAATATATCGATAAAAATATAGGGTGGTGCTTAACTTTTGTCGGAGTGTATATATGTAATGCCGGTAAAAATTCATTAGAGCTTATGTTTATTATGCCCGACTTAAGATAAAACTTGATGTATTTGTATTTTTGTTTGTGTTGTAGTTTGTTTACTGAACAAATGTATCTTCATGTGTATTAAAATATCATATTTATTTTTATTATTATCATACATTAGATTCGTATTATCCTGGATGAGGGGTCGTAGTGGTCGTGAGTATGGTAGTAGAATTTACAACTACATGTGCCTATCACCACTAAAGTTATCAGTTCGAATCCCGACAATGGCGAGGTGTACTCGATACAACATTATGTGATAAAGTTTGTAAGTGACTTGTGGCAGATCGGTGCTTTTCTCCGGGTACTCCGGTTTCCTCCATCAAAAAAACTGACCTACACGATATAACTGCAATATTATTGAAAGTGGCGTTAATCGCCAAACTGAAAACCTAAAAACCTATCCTGGATGATATATTGATTGGCAAAATACAACTCGGGTTAGCGTTATCAAAAATTGATATGTCTGATATACCAGCCAGTTGCAGCAAATGTATGCACACAGCTAATAAGTGTTCATCAATTCCTATGTCGACGATTCTTATTTGACGAAATATCCCTTTCTCTGATGGGATCATAATCATTGCCAGGAGTCAGCCGAGATTTTATTTTTCTAGGGGAACATTATCGGACAGATTTAGGTCTAGAAGAGAAAATCGTAATCCTACAAATTCTAGTAAACAAATATTAGCAGATATCATTATTACAAGCTCGTCATTTTTTTTTTACAGATAAGGTTTCTGATTTCTCTGATGGATGTTATTTCTCTGGACTGTCTACATATAGTTGGTTAGTTCGGTTTATGATTGATTGATTGATTGATTGATTGATTGGTGTTTAACGTCCAGCGAGAAATTTTTCAGCTCTTTCAACAATATTTCAGTTATCGGTATGGTCAGCTTTATTGGTGGAGAAAACCGGAGTACCCGGTGAAAACCACCATGAACTTTGGTTCGAACTCTAAATTTTAGTGGTGATATAGGCACTGATTGCACAGGTAGTTGTAAATCCAACTAATATACGATCACAGGAGCGATTTAGTGATATATATCTTGGATTTCTGCCGTCAAGTTTCTCAGTTGTGGGAGGCCTCCATTTATGTTCTAATCAGACTACTGCCTCATCTTAAGTTGTTATTACAGAGGTGGAACATTTTGATATGTCTACCTCTGGATCCTCCAGTACCAATAAAGACTATTCACACTCCCAGAAGGGATGGCAATATCCGTAGGTAGTGTGTGAAGCTTCTCATTTAAAGGAACACCTAAACCCGCTGGAAAATAGGGAAACTCTACTGTTATTGAGACACTTCAAAGAGGTGATTCAAAACAGTCTTTGTTGATAGCTAAAGACAATATAACAGAATCAAGGGGAACTAACTCATTTTCTATCTACCTTCTGTGCAGAGAAATTCTATAGTCATGTGAATGTCTCCATGCTGTGTTGTAAGTAATACTTGTCATAGATAATCAGAGTCTGATAGTGGATGGATTATCTCGATGATAACAGGATGAGGTACATCCAGTACATCATCACTATCTACTAAACGAACAACTACCTCTCACCTCAAATCATGGGGACCGTCGTGGTCGTAATCCTATGGTAGTTGGATTTACAACTACCTATGCAACCAATGCCTATCACCACTAACGTTGTGAGTTCGAATCCCGCTCAGGCGAAGTGTTCTCCATACAACATTATGTGTTAAAGTTTGTCAATGTCTTACGACAGGTCGGTAGTTTTCTCCGGATTCTCCGGTTTGCTCTACCAATAAAACTGACCGCCACGATATAACAGAAATATTGTTGAAAGTGGCATTAAACACCATAATATCATTACAAACAGTAATAGGACTAGGACATATATATCCAGGGGCGTAGCTTACTATGTTATTCTACCGAGGCATGGGGTCTGGGGCTGTCTGACGCCTCCAGTGGGGTACAGGGGCAAAGCCCTGTTGGAGGGTTTGGGGGGCAAAGCCCCCCCACCCATAACCGATTTTGAGCAATTTAGAGCATATTTGGAACCAGTTTTGCTTCAAAATAGTCATAAAAATATGTCACAGCTATACACAATTGTACATTCATAATGGTCATCTAACATGTACAACTTAGTCCAAGAAACTTTGTTAATTGCCGATTCAAAAATATTATGAATTGCATTAGACAAAATCACACATATAAACTTGAACATACTATGTTCATGATTGCTATACAGGAACAGCACCTTATAATTGCTGTTCTTCATCTTGAAGTTGCAATGAGGCCTAACCCTTCAACTATGAGTATAATATTATGCCTCACGACAAGTTCAAGACTGCCTCTAATGTGCCTTTTGCTTTGTTTTGTTTGTTGTTTATAATTAATTAGATAGAAATCAACAGATAAAGAACTTATTTATTGTACACACAACTGGTAATTTGAACATTGAACAACTGATAGTTAGTACCAATGAGTTCTCACTAAAGGTGCAAAGCTCCGATTCTGCGACTCCCACTTGCATCAAACTTGTCTAACACACAGACCCTGTCAACATCTTTATCCTTGTGGATGTGCAACAGTGCTAATCCATTTAATTTAAAATTTAATAGTCTCTATATTTTTTATCGAGGCAGCTGCCTCGGTTGCCTCAAGGATTTAATCCTTGGTTGCCTCAACGTAAGCTCCGCCTTTGATATCGATGGAAATTGAGACATACACATGTGGCGTATTCGATGGCATCACATTCCTGTCGATTAGATGTATAAAATAGGGAGATTATTAACATGGGCTCGATACTCTTCAATATGAATATTTAAAACAAATTAAACACTGCTCAATATATTATTGTGCATATAAATAAATTATATAATATTTCACTGTAGAAAATGCTAAGTTGAATGCATGTAGTGTAAATCTGTCAACGTTTAACGTATCCTTTGTTTGAAGAAAAAAACAAGATTGAAAATTCAATATTTCAGTCATATTTTGTAAAAATTATCAATACATTCAAGCATGGTAAAACGGCCTTTTATCAGATTTCATCAATAGGTACTTTTGTTTAGATAATGGTATGTGAAATTGATTTGTCTCGTTGTATTTTTCTAGATTGTCGGTTTCTGGTTTCAAAATAGAAATGAAATATTAGTATTGTACATTAAAGTTTAGATTTCATAAATTGCCATTCAATGTATGAATCGTTTTATTGACTTTAACTGTTCTGTTGTGTGGATGGTCATATTATTATAATTTAAGCAGTGATTTTTTTTTTAAAGACGAAGAATGCTTTTTTTCTACAAAAGAAAATTTACCTACAATATGTCAACATTATAGATATCCCCTCAATTTAATTTGATGACTTTATGAGAACCGGTTGAATTTGCAAGAAATATTTGTGAAATTACTGTAAGAACAAGGGGTCGAACCTATTTGGTTGGAGAAGGGGTTATTTTGGTTGGAGACCAACAAAATGGCGGAAAATCCCGTCAAATTTCAACACCGGTAAGTGCATTCCCTGCTATTGTCGGTGTGTCATTGAAATGTGTCTTTTAATACCATGGCGTTTCGGCAACTTGATTATCAGTTATGACAATGCGTGTTTGTTTTAGGACATAGGTTTGCCCTAAAAAAAGCTATTGCCATAAAACCGACCGGAAAAACACGATATTTTTGTCATGGGTACATAAAAGAACCATTTCTGTACATTTTACGGATATAATGTTAGGTTTTTTGTGTCGTATATGTCCACTGCTTTATTCTAAGTAAATATGAATGTTCAATTATTGTATTTAAACCTAAAATAACGAGTTTTTACCAATTAAGCATTTTTTTGGTTGGAGACTCGAGGTATATGACTTATTTTT
>MJUT01018045.1:22822-39137 GCA_002080005.1 Gigantidas platifrons | reverse complement strand
GAATCCCCGCATGAAGCGGATAAATTTTCCACCAAAGAGCCTACGTCCTGTCCAGAAAACTCTTTAGTATTGTCTGAATATCTCATTTGGGAAGAATTTGTTTGTCCATGCCATTTCAACGTATCTTTAAAAACTGAATAGGCAATGTTGTTTGTATCAAGCTTTCCTCTTTCTATGAGTTTCATAAGTAGTAATATTGTTTCATTGACGCATGGATCGTCAGACAACTGTAAATATTGGCTGTTTTGTCTACACATATCCGGATTGTCAGCAACTGGGAGTTTCTTTTTACTTGTTTGTATTTCATTTCCACTCATACGCAGACTCCGTTTACATAGTGGTTCTCTTAGGTCACGCTTTGGGGATTCACTCAGGATCCTGTTCAGAAAGGGCGAGGGTGACATGCAATAAGGGTAATAACAAAATTACTGAACTCCGAACAATCTTCCAAAGGGAAAGTCAAATAAGTAAATAAACAGACAAAATCAGTCTACAGCCAGAAAACTGGGAAAACCGTAATAACCCTGACTTGGTACAGACATTTCCAAAGAAATAATAGGGCGATCCTCGCCTTATGGGTGTGTTTATAACTGGTTTGTTCGGCGTCTGTCGACAGCATATTTTTTTGCCACCACTTTTAATAGGGGAAAAGAATTGTTGTTTTCCTTGTTCTGTATATACTTAGGGTAGGACCCCTTTTTTCATAACGAGGCATTTTTCAGCTGAAAATAGATCCATTTTTTTAGAATCAATTGACAATTATTATATCTTTTATATTCTAATACAATACTATGAATAGCCGATTGTTGTTATTTGTACGAGAACCTGGTGTTACATATAAATAGTAGATTCGTCCACGGTGACAGTTTGAAGTTCAAACAGACCGGCCACGTTATTTTGTAACATCAATAACGACCTAAAATGCACGAAATGCAAATGTCTACTCTGAAGGGGACATTTAAAATAAATTTAATTTGACTTATGCCGATATATTTTGCATTTATAGAGCAACTAGCAAATGTTTTAACTAATCTGAAATTATTTTTGCACCATATATTATGAACATTGTCGTTATCACTCTGAAAGAATTATTTTAATAAAACTAGCACCAACCATTTGTGTCATACCTCGAGTCTCCAACCAAAAAAATGCTTAATTGGTAAAAACTCGTTATTTTAGGTTTAAATACAATAATTGAACATTCATATTTACTTAGAATAAAGCAGTGAACATAAATGACACGAAAAACCTAACAATATATCCGTAAAATGTACAGAAATGGTCCTTTTATGTACCCATGACAAAAAATATCGTGTTTTTCCGGTCGGTTTTATGTCAATAGCTTTTTTTAGGGCAAACCTATGTCCTAAAACAAACACGCATTGTCATAACTGATAATCAAGTTGCCGAAACGCCATGATATTAAAAGACACATTTCAATGACACACCGACAATAGCAGGGAATGCACTTATCGATGTTGAAATTTGACGGGATTTTCCGCCATTTTGTTGGTCTCCAACCAAATAGGTTCGACCCCTTGAAGAATAACACCACCAAAGAAAGTAGTGGGACATCTCACATGATCTCTGTTGGATTCTAATAACCACTAACAAGTGCTACCCCCCCCAAAAAAGGGGGGTGACCTACTTCTTGAATCTTTACTAACTTGACTGCAATATTGGTGATATGGACAATGGGACAAAAGGTAATAAAAAAATATCCTAAAAACTTTGTAGATGTTTGTCGAAGATAACAGTGCTTCTGTTGGTTTCATAGAAGCTTTTTATTATAAACTTTGTCATGTAGTGGTTGCTGCCCATCCAGTGATTATTTGATCTCACCATTGCTTCCAGGCTGAAACTCAAAACAATTTAAAGATTTTTACTTCAACAGGATTATCTGAATAAAGTGTGTCTTAAGGATAGAGCTGACTTCCACCAATACCACAGTCTGTGAGAAGAAATATATGCAACACATTTCTTTGTATTTTTCAAAGGGCATATTGAAACCATTTTCTGGTATGGTGTGCATGATATTCATTATTGTTTTATTAGGAATTCCCCACATACCAGATAGATCTCAATTGTATAAGGCTGCAAAGTTAAATAAAATAGATCCCAACCACGGTTTTCAGCAAAGGGCAACAATTCAGAAACTAGATAATAACCTGATTATCCAGACTGGGTTAAGTGTTCAATCAAGTCTAGTTTAAAACAAAAGTATTTATTTTCTATATTCACATAATGTGTTATGTTATAATCTGCCCCATGGTGATGGCATTTATGGATTCCCAATCAATACAATCAAGCATTTTGTTGAGGACTACCAATGGAAGAATCTGTCAAAATTTGATTTGTTAAACTTTGTCCTGCATTAGTGGCCATCATGATTTCCCCATCCATACACAAAATGAAATCATTGTAATGGAATATCCAATGATTATTGAAAATTATGTACATTTGTGCACATGGGGTAGACATGTTGCTGGACTAAGACACGTTATCCTCACACCAAGCCAACCAGTATTTGCTCTATAGCAGAGAAGCAGCACGTTCGAATTTTATAGTTTTTGGTTTGACATTACCATTGCTCACACCAAAGATCTACTCTACTTTAGGCGAGCATGCTAACCATTACACCACTGATGTCATACTAACCATTACACCACTGATGTCATGCTAACCATTACACCACTGATGTCATACTAACCATTACACCACTGATGTCATACTAACCATTACACCACTGATGTCATGCTAACCATTACACCACTGATGTCATGCTAACCATTACACCACTGATGTCATGCTAACCATTACACCATTGATGTCATGCTAACCATTACACCACTGATGTCATGCTAGCCATTACACCATTGATGTCATGCTAACCATTACACCACTGATGTCATGCTAACCATTACACCATTGATGTCATGATAACCATTACACCATTGATGTCATGCTAACCATTACATCACTGATGTCATGCTAACCATTACACCATTGATGTCATGCTAACCATTACACCACTGATGTCATGCTAGCCATTACACCATTGACGTCATGCTAACCACTACACCACTGATGTCATGCTAACCATTACACCACTGATGTCATGCTAGCCACTACACCACTGATGTCATGCTAACCATTACACCACTGATGTCATGCTAACCATTACACCACTGATGTCATGCTAACCATTACACAACTGATGTCATGCTAACCATTACAACATTGATGTCATGCTAACCATTACACCACTGATGCGGTTCATTTGATCTGAAGTCTGACAATAAATAAATAAACAAATATTAAATATATGCATAACTCAAAATGCATCTTTTTCTTTTATTTCTTGTGAAACAGCTGCAGCTTCTTCATATTGGTGAAGCAAAGACAAATATGATAAACAATTTACATGAGTAAATATTTTACCCTAGTCCAAACATTCTTTATGTTGCTAGGAAACAAAGAGCATTATTCAACTAGCAACCCATGTACAATTTTACATGCAATTTGTGTAAAAACATCTATGAATTTGAAATGT
Source organism: Gigantidas platifrons (assembly GCA_002080005.1). Classification (NCBI taxonomy): domain Eukaryota; kingdom Metazoa; phylum Mollusca; class Bivalvia; order Mytilida; family Modiolidae; genus Gigantidas; species Gigantidas platifrons. The sequence goes on along the minus strand of MJUT01018045.1, from coordinate 35,584 downwards.
CCTGATTATTGTTACACCTCATACAACTATAGACAAACAATATAACAATAATTTGTTTATAAAACAAGAAAAAAATAATAATAATATTAAAACAGAATTACTTTTTTTCGTGTGTTATATATAACGTGGGAGACAGTAGCTCTGTATAATTTTAAACAAACAACATGTAAAGGAGATTAATTACATTAATAGGAAAAAGAAAGTACAATTTCTATTTTTAGAAACACAGAAGTAAAATGCAAGTACCTGTAATCTGAATAAGGCACAAAGGCAAGAAAAAAACTGGTTTAATACTGACAGATTTTTGATTATGGAAAGAGAAGTGTCATGTGTTAGGAACTCTGGAATGGTCAAGTGTGGGATGTGTTTATTTCATATATATATATTGAGAATTGTCAAACCTTTCAATAATGAGAATGAAAGTAAATAGATGTAAATAAATAAAAATAATTTTGAGCATTTTACGTAATTGATGTTTCCTTAATTTTATAACCTGGCCTAGCTAGGATTATAGAATGATGTGTTGATATTGACATAAAACACTGAACTCTGTTCAACTACCTATAAATAACAGGAATTCTACATACAATGTACTGGAAGGGATAATGCAGATAATATCATAATTGAAGTGTACCGTATAGCGCCTATATTTCGCTGTGGTTTTATTTTATCCCATTTGACCAAAAATACCAAATTTAAACACTGTTATAATAAATCGTTATTTATTAAGATCAATTCATTGGATTTACAGCTAACAAAATTGAACGACAACACAATTTTTCTTGGACCTTTATATAATAATTACCCTTCATGTTTGTACATTATGGAAAATATATCTATTAATAAATATAATTAACAAGAAGTTGTTTTAAGATGTCAAAATTGTCTTTTTCAACTTTAAAAAACAACAACAATAAATCTGATTGGTAAAACCAAGGAGATTTGAACCCGTATATATAAAGCACTATACAGTATTAAGATGGGACATGTACTTATTACATTAACTTTAAAACAATAAAATCTCCGTATTCAAAACTTTTTCTTAGGCAATTAATTTTGGTCAAATATCATTTTCAATTATATCATTGTTACCCTTTTACAATTTGTGGTTGAAATAAACCAAGTGTTATGACACCAAGAGAAACAGACTAATGATATCTAACACACAGGATAATTTCTTTAATATAAATATTTAAAAGAAAATTGTTCTTAAAACGAATAAATATTTACAGGAAGTTGAACAGAGTTATGACTAGGACATTGGAGAGGGGTTATGGGTTATGGAGTTTTAATGCCACTTTTAACAATATTTCAGTTATATAATTCATTTGAGAAAATGACAGCAAATTCATTAAAAATTCTTTGGAATGATATGTGAAAAGAATGAGTTAAATCAACACTGACCTCTTTAACACAGGAACAAATGTGCATTCAATTTTACTGACATTTAATTTTAAATCTACATGACAGAAAATATTTCAAGATCACCAAGAAAAATATACAATGCTGAGATGTTTTTTTTTTTTTCTCTTGCTATCTTTATCAAAAAGATGTTTGTTTGTTTGTTTGGTGGTGTTTAACACCACTTTCAACAATATTTCAATTATATTGTGGTGGTTTATCAAAAAGACACAGTGTCCATGTTTAATTTGCACAGATCATAATCAAGTTTGTACAATATAACCTTATGCCTTTAAATTTACCTTCAATCTCAGATGATGCATTATTTTTCTGTGTTTTGTATAAAAATGTTGACTGATATTTGAAATAAAATTGTACTGACATTTTTACTGGTCATCACATACCTTGATAAACAGACAAATTAGGATTTTCATTGAACAAGCCATAAAAATAAGACTTGGTTAATTTCTAAAAATCTGAATATTATTCAATTTCCTTTGATATAAAAAGAAATACTTCTAATCAAGGTGAAACATATACCTAGTATATGTGTCTAGTCAGTTTGACAGTTATTTAATTTCATTTTCATTACAATCAGAAGACAAAACAAAAGGAGTTAACTGTTCAATGTGCATCATTACCCATTTGTCTTTACTTGTATAAAATATGTAGCTACCTGGTACATGAGTACTGCAACAGATTCAGTGCTTGTATATTTTTTATTATATAATGGATACTTTTACAGAAATTTGTAAACTTTTTTTAATTAATATTTTTGGGTTGGATAACAAAGGCAGTTAGATATTTTCGCCGTATAAACAAAAATTTGCATTCAAATTGAATTGCAACTCGTATGAAAAAAAAAGCAAGACATCTTTATAATACCATAGGGTACAATAGATAACTGGTGTGTCAGATACTACTTTGGCTGGACATATCATCATTTCTAATGGTAAGAATCTTGAACCAATATTGGACCACTAAAAGAACAAAGGGTCTGATTGACTTAACACCATTTTTAGCAGTAATTCTACTATATCTTGACGTACAATGGATCTCACCATACCAATTAGTACAATGTTGAATACAACCACAATTCTATCTTGCAGTACATAATTTGTATTTTCTGTAATTTAGGAAATTAAAGTCAAAATATGCTGTAGGTCAATTCGATCATGTGTAAAGGTCAATTTGACCATGTGATACATGCTGATTCGATCATGTGATATGTTTAAAGTGGATTGACTTGTACAATCGTTTATTACCCAAAATGTTCAATATAAATAAATAAAACATATTTAATTGTCAAGATTTGTTTTTTTAAAAGAGAGACGTCACTATCAATCACTCTCATAAGGGGAAAGACAAAGGACTTCAAAACGATCACAAAGACAATATGGCACATGACAAGAAAACAGATAATAAGGGGCAATTTGAGTGTCATCGTATATATATATAAAAAAAAAATCCAGCTTAGGGTTATAGTGTTTAACCCCACTTTCAACAATATTTCAGTTATATGATGGTGGTTATAATAATTCATAATTCAAGTCTTATAACTCTTGTAAATGAACAGTACTTTCTCATATAAAATGTTTAAAACATAAAACGAAGGAAACTAACAGAAAAAAAAAGATATTTAATTCTATCCCGTTTATATTGCATTAAGGCAAGACAATCAAATATAACTTTGATACTATAAATATAGTCATTTCACCGTGTTAACTTTGTCACCTATCTAAAACAAAATGTAAACCATTATCAATCAATTTAAATCATTATTATTATCTATCAACAAACATACATTGTTATTTCTTATAATTATCACTCTCTTGTGTTTTAATAACATATTCATCTTTGATATTATTTTATTTGAAATGATTTCCTCGTCAATTTCACCTTTTTTAATTTGTTTATTAAACCTAAATAAACATTGGCAAAAAAAAAAAACAACAACAAACAAATTACATACATGAATGTTCATCTTGTACACAAAAAAAAATGTGTTTATTCTCATTTTTTCTCCTCAACAGAAATCGGTAACATAAATACAAAATATAGTTCATGTTTCAAAGTATACATTTGTTGTTGATTTTTTCTGTACAAGTTAAAAACATTAATTAATTCATCACAAAAAACAGAGCATTGTGTGAATTAGCAGGTTTAAATTTGATTCCATAATTGTACCACAATTTCACATCAATTCTGTATAAACTTATGACAATAAATACATGTACATTCATAATTTGTACCCCGTCTTGATTTATGAACTCTACCATGTCAGTTAATTCAGAGATCACTTTTGCTCTAATTTCAAATTTTAGAACTTATACAATTTCACGGTCATGAATATGTATGATCTTAATATAAATATTTTATTCCATTTTATCTTTGGTTTTGTTTAATCTATATTTTTCTTTGTGCATATTAATTGATACTAAGTATTATGTAGACTTGGTTTTCAGTGATGGTTCTTTCAGAAATTACACTTTCAACAATATTTCAGCTACATCATGGCAGTCAGTTTTATTGGTGGAGGAAACTGGAGAACACAGAGAAAACCATCGACCTATTGCAAGTCACTGACAAACTTATCACATAATGTTGTATCAAGTACATCTCAGTATGAGTGGGATTCAAACTTTAGTGGTTATAACTGATTGCACAAGTAGTTGTAAATCCAACTACAATAAGATCACGACCATGACGGCCCCTTTGTATATAGGTAATTCAGTTTAATCTGTCAATATAAATGAATAAATCATATATTTTCAACTTTTGACAAAGAAAACTAAATTTCTTAAAAATGACCCCTTATGAAAATTGCAAAGTGTTTTGAAATATACCATTGTGTAATGCTTGGTACAGGCAATAAATATGTTTATAACTGGTTGAGATCAAATGGTATATTTGTGTAATAGAGTTTAAAGAGTTTATGTATGAATCCAGATATTAAATAGTAAATAATACTGCTGGTTTTAATGATACGACTAGTCCTAAAAATAACGGACTGTAGCACTGGTTATCATTTAAATAAATAAATTATATGATAAAAAAAAAACGTTTTGAATTTAAATTTAAAATTTGTTACATAAATCTTCTCTATTTCATTTTGTGAAATATTAACTGTTCAAAGTCCAAACAAAAGTAGAAGTCAAGATTTCTGTTTTCTATATAATTAGCTGAATCTTTCATTACTTCATAGAATATGAATAAACTAAAATACTTCCAAAAAAGGGAGGGGGGGGGAGGACTACTACAATAAAAACAAGTTAGATTAATATTTTCACAAAAAGCCCAACAAAGTTTGTACACATAGAATTAGGAAGCTTTATACTGATATAAACCAGACTTGTCTAGATGTGAAACATAAATTACAATTTAAAAATCATACCAAAACATAAATATACACATGAAAGTACAAGCAAAGAAAAATCTAAATGCCAAAAATAGTTCAACACCAATAAAACTTAGACAATTAAATGCTGTATTTATCAAATCAACAAGAAAAGACAATACATTTATTATTTCAAAACAAAAGCCTTACAGAACTGATAGTTGTCAATCATTCCACTTCTTTATACCCGATTTGTGAAGAAGAAAATAATAGTACTCATGAGAAGGAAATCGAAGATCAACTGGCATTCCATTATTCAATCATGTCATTCCATTATTCAATCAATATTTTTTACTTTGGCCTTCGTTACATCACTTTTATCTACAAAATATCTCACAAAAATCTAAAAAAATAGGTTTGACTTCCCAAATTCTGTAATATAACATTTTTTGCTGTCAAGTCTTCTCTGTAGTTAAATGATTAGATGATAAAAAAGACTTGGACTAGTATAAGAGTCCTATGATTGCATTTGTGCATCCTGTGCACTTGGCAGTTTGAAATAGTGGAGTCAATTTCTCACACAAATTTTTTTTTTAATGAAAGTTTTTCCATCACACAGGAAATCTTGTCCATGGGAGGTAACTCTGCCACTAAAGGAAGAATACTCCAAAAATCACAAAGTAATTGTCAAGCATCTTTTTAATTTGCTGCAAAAAAAAAACTTGCTACTATTGTGCATCAGAATCTGAATCAGATGATGACAGTGTGTCGTTTAAGTCCTGAGCGTTTGGCTGGTAAATTGGAATATGCTTGGGGCTGAATGTTTTATTCAGACGTGTACCTCGGTTTTGCTGAAAAGATATAAAAAATTAATGGTTTATATCATGAAGTGTACAGTAACAATTATTAATCAACATTATTATTTAAAGAACTCATCTTTAAAATTGTAATATAAATTCAAATAATCATATGTAAAAAGTTCTGATCAACGAATTGTAAATTTTCTCTCTGATCTTTACACACAATAATATCTATTACCAAGCAACAAGTGTCATATGGAATATTATCGTTGAGGTCTAATGTGTAACTCTTGACATTATATTGATATCACCGACGTCATTTTGACAAATTGAAATTCCTGATAAACATACTATTGAGATGATTTGCTTGAAATGGTTTTCTCATCGCATCTTTGCTAACTGCCATTCAGAATAATTCTGGAATCAATTTATTATAATGTACCATGTTTCACACTTGATATCTTTCATATTTTGGAGACTTGACAAGTAAAAAATAGAATATATATTTTGTTTTGATTTTTTTTTTGCCATCATTTGTTGTTTTTGTTTATTTAGATGGTTTTAACCAAGGTGTTTTTGAAACTGAAAATAACCCTTTATACAAAAATATATTGTATGGCGAGTTAATATTACTTAATGCCAAGTTAACACATATTTAAGCTATATTGTGACCAGATCAAATAATAACGTGAAATGTAGAACTTTGAAATTCTACTAAACTGAACTGCCTGCAGTAGATATCAACAAGGACAAATCATCATAACTGCCAAGACAGTGCTATCAACTTAGAACAAAATAATTAGAGAACAGTTTTAAAATGTCAATGGGTTTACCTGATGGGAAGCTTGAACACTGATCTCATGTGTAAAAAGTCAGACAAAATGGTGGGCTTATTCTTTTAAAACTCATTACATCATTTTTTTTCAAATTATTCATTGCTCCTCAATTTTTCACAAAGCTGTCATTTGTTATCATATTATTAATATGCAGATATCTAAATTAGTGTGCACAACATGTTTCTGTAATAAACTTCTTTAGATATGTCTCATAGTCAAAAGATTGGAAAGACAAATATTTTAAGTCTTTGGGAGCAAGTAAACCGACAGTGTAAATATAAATTTGATATGTTCTCAAATATGAATGAATTATACTCCACGGCAACACATTTGTCAAGAAGGTTCTTTTGGTAGTTGTAAAATCTTGTGATTGGTGTATTATAAATATTTTCTATTTTTTAAAACACGACTACACCAAACTTTGTACTCGGTGAAAATAAGCTGCTTTTTCTTTGGCAGTTTTATCAATCAATTAGAACATTTATGTTGATTGATAGAATGCTATCCAACCCTATTAAAATGAATCTTACCTGTTTAGAATAGAGATCTTGAAACATCTTCTTGTCAGCCTCAGTTATTTCATACTCTTCTTGATCAGTTTCATTCCATCCCATTTCTTTCAGAAGCCTTTAAATATAACAGTATCAATTTAATATACAGATTCTCTAGAAGAACAGAACTGATAATAACACTAATGAAAAATCAAATTTTCCTTTATGTAAGAAATTAATTGAGGTTTCTATTAAAATTATGTTTTTTGACAACCAAGGTAAAAAATTAACCATTTATTTTTGTAGACAAAATATTTACATTCAAACCTGTATATCTAAAGGACATTCAAGGGAACCTAAAATTTGCTGTTTATTAGCAGTTGCCCTTTTATGTACAGGTTAAAATTATATGCCCTATTCATTAATGGCCAAATGAGGCTGCCTTTAATACAGTGATTTGTTATATAGAGGTGCTCTTTAAGGCAGGTTTAGCTGTATATAGGTCATATGAGGTGTTTCACAAAGTTTGTCATATAATATAACATAGAATATCATAACAATTTCACACTCAATGTTGTCCTCAAGCACTAAACAATAAATAGAAATTTATGCCACTTCATAAGATATTTTTCAAGCCACATCAAAGTGAAAGTAATATTTTGTTTAAACAACACTACTTTCACTCTTGTTTTAAGCTGTGATCTCTTGAAGTTGTAGTTTGGCACCTGGAATCATGTGTCTTGTCCACAAGCAGCAAATCAGATAAATTCAGAATATCACAGTTTAACAAATCAATTGGCAAGAAATTAAAAAAACCTGAAATATTACTGGCTACAGGACAATTATTTCACTGTATTCAAATTATCCGACAGGATTAGATTTCTGTTTTTGTGTTGTGTTTTTCTTCATCTTTTTGCCAGTTTCTCTGGATTGTCCATTTTTTATTGCACCTTCGGTATTCTCCAACGTTTATTCAAGATAACAAAGTCTGACTGTATAAAGCTGAGAGCCAACCTTGATAGAGCATGAATCGGAAGAATTAATATTTGCCTGGATTCCATGATATATTATCTGCAAGTGAATGATTGTTGCTCAACGACAAGCGAGTCATTTTTCAGCTACATCATGATGAAAACAAGATGATATACGCATTATAGTAGAGCAACATGCTAAGTTGGACTTTAATTTTTAATTTTAACCATTACGCCATCAATGTGGTTCATATGCATGTGTTATCTCTAGACCTTCTAAAAAGATGTGTTAAGTATAGAAAAAGATTTTCTACAATCAAGATGCAGGCATCCTTAACTGTAGTTCAAATTATGAAATTAAATAAAAAAAATAAAAAAGTAAAGTAAATTTGTGGTATATTCTTTACCTTTGTTCTGCTTCTAAAGAACTGGACAACATGTTAGAAGAATCATCCATAGCAAGCCCTTCTACACCATTGGTCAATTGGTCTGCATGATCATTCTGAAATATTATATCAAATTTAATATTTAACATTTCTTAGGCTGCAAAATTTAATTTAAGTTATCAAGAGTTCTTTTATTTTTATTTTGAGTATAAATGTTTCTACTTTTGGACAGGTTATAAAAGTATACATGTTAGTTAAAAATCATATTATTTCTAATTTGGATTCATTTACTATCCATAGTAGGACATGATGATTTAATCTCAAGATTGCTTGGATGAAGATGGTCTTCTTTATGTCACTTGGACAGGTCAAGAAGACCTTACAGAAAGATTGAGCGAGTGATTGTTGTTAAACGCCAACTCAACAATTTCTCAGCTACATCATGGTGAGAAGAAGTTAACTTTCAGTGAGATGATGATGACATCGGCTTTGCACTAGACCAACATGCTTAGTTGAATTTGTATAGTGCTAGCTCACTGAAACAACAGTCTGCGGATAGACATGTCGCCCCACTTGGACACATTATCCCGATTCTGCGCCAACCAGTCTTTGCTCTTTCTTTCTCCTTCATGCTGTGTGCTTAGCAGAGAAGCAACAAGGACCAATTTAATAGTCTTTGGTTTGACCCAATCAGGGCTCGATCCAACAATCTACCACATTTAAAACGTGCATGCTAATCATTACACCACTGATGCAGTTACACCTTACAGGAAGATGCCACAAACCTATGACTGAGGTGAAGGAAGACAATAGACAAACTTCCATTGTGGTCAATGTTTTTTTTTTAAAGTAATCACATACCTTCATTCCCCAACCAACTTTATTCATGCTTGATTCATGTTTCTCAGATCCATTATTCTCCTTCCTAAGTGCTCTAAGAAATTCACTCTTTTTGTTACCAAGGTTACGGGGTTGAAATCTTGTGTTGAGAATTTCGATTGGAGATGTGGGTGTCTGTAAGAAAAGATTGTTGAGTTTCTTACAATAACAATTCATAGACAATAGAGAACCTGCAGGTAGAACTCACAGGTTCAACTAACAATTAAATCAGTTGGTTGGTTAGTTCGTTTATGGTGTTTAATGCCACTTTCAACAATATTTCAGTTATATCGTGGCGGTCAGTTTTATTGGTGGAGGAAACCGGAATACACGGAGAAAACCATCGACCTGTTGCAAGTCACAGACAAACTTTATCACATAATGTTGTATCGAGTAAACCTCGCCATGAACAGTTCAATTAAATCAGTACATTTATATTTCATTACATATACTATTACTATTCTATATTCAATTTCTAATTCAAACAAAATGATGACCTATTTATTCTAGACTCCAGTAAAGATAATTTTTTGTTTGTTAGATGTTTATGCATAATTGTGATATTAAATCTGCTTAAAGTATCAGTAATGATTTTCTTTGTCCTACAAACAATGATCAGAAGCTAACAAATGTCTACCATATTAATAAACATCTTCGATTTCATCACATCTCAGCTATATTAGTAGGGGTAGGGTTAAACGCCACTTTCAACAATATTTCAGTTACATCGTGGTGTTCAGTTTTATTGGTGGAGGAAAACGGAGTACCAGGAGAGAAAAAGTCAAGTTTACACTATAATATATTTGAGTTTTCACTGTGTACATCCCATTCATAAATTTGTTTTTAATCCTGTCTTTTTCAGGTTGGTTGGTTTATGGTGTTTAAGGCCACTTTCAACAATATTTCAGTTATATCTTGGCAGTCAGTTTTATTGGTGAAGGAAACTGGGATTACCTAGAGAAAACCACCGACCTGTTGCAAGTCATTGACAACTTTATCACATAATGTTGTATTGAGTACACCTCGCCATTAACGGGGTTCGAACTCACAACTTTAGTGATGATAGGCACTGATTGCACAGGTAGTTGTAAATCCAACTACCAGACGATCACGACCACGATCGTCCCATGTCTTTTTCAAAATTTGAAAGGAAGTGGATCTTCAACTAATGAACATTTAAATTGATCCTAAAATTTCTTATTTAATGACGGATCATTGAACAGGTGTGTAATATACCTCCTTCGAATTAGAAGTAGACATGGTTTTGACTGAGCTAAATGGTTCTTTCTGCAAACTGCCATTCAATCTAAGACCCTCCTTCCCTGGTTTTCTGTTGATAGCACTCTGCTGAAAAACAAAAATGATTAGGTAACACTATTTTCCCTATTATACACAAGGCATTGTATCAATCCATTGAAACCTTTGATCCAGATGAGCCATAATTCTAATTGATAATTTACGTTAAATATAATAAATAACCTTTAAAATTAGCAATGGTTAAATTTAAGACCTTTTTTTTCACATACACAAGGGTTAAAATAATATTTCATATAATTGTGTCATATTACAAGGTTGACAAATTCATTAAAAAAATTACATATATCCTTACAAAAACTTCCTGATATACTGACCAAACTTAAAGATTTTTACAACATTTTCTTGTACTTGCTACATCTTAACACAATCAGTATATTAGAGGGTATTTAAAATATTTCCCAGATGATACATACTTTATTTGGCACAAGTGTTTTATAAATGTTAGCAGCCTGTCTGTTGTCTGACAGTTTACTGGAAGGTCCTTTTCCATGTGGAGGGTGTTCTGCAAAATAATAATTTTTATAAAGTTACTAGAATGCATGTCATGAACTTCAAAGGAATAAATGGAAGAATCTGTCCATAGGGCATGGATACCCCTGCTTCCAGCTAAAGTAAACTGGGGTATAACTCCAGATCGGAAAAGCGAGGTAAAATCTTAAATCGAACTTGACCTTGCATTTATGGTCCATGTCAAGTGATTTGCTTAAACACAATGTGGAATGCAGACATGGGTCAAAATTAATGCCCCCGATGACTGGTGGTAGGGACCAGGCCTCGACATTAACGTTTGTCCGATACCAGTGAAAACTGACGTCAGACAAGTAGATCTTGTACCACGGTTGTCCGACGGGACAAGTGAAAAAATGACTGTCCTACCTTTTGAAGGTTATTTTCTATGATAAAAATGTATTGCTTTATCATTTTTACAGGCATAAACTTCGTAAATAATTTAATGTGTTTAAAAATATCGGTTTCCATTGAAGTACACTATCGCTAACTATTACGGTGAACCAAGAGACATTCCGAAACAACATTTTGGCGCCATTTTGGAAATGGGACGCAATGCGGTATTGGGCTATGGGAAATGTTGACCGAACTTTTTGTCCGAAGCTACTTTCAACAAAACGAACTTTTAATTGATTTTTCTCATTTCAGTGACATAAAATCATAGTTCTCATATCAAATATGTGCATATATGCAAAGATTGGCAATTCAAAATTCGTTGAAATGCATGGGACGCTTCCGGATATTTATCCATCCACATTGGTATTTTAATACTCGACACCGGGTTAATATTACGATCTATCGAACTGTTTATTTACATCCAGACATGTGTTAATTAAAAAATAGACTTTAAATTACAGTAGCTTTACTCCAATCTGAATTGAGGTCTGGCAAATGATAATAACAACCTATACTTTCTTCAGTTTTTGACTGACGTTGGCAATTTACGTTTGTGCTATCATTCCGAAGCTACAATGTATATATAGTTGGACCAGGGGTGTGGAAATACTGAAATGTTCTACTTGTCACCGGGCAAGTCATCTGAAAAAAGTTACTTGTCCAGACAAAATCCTACTTGTCTTGTTTTTTGTACAAACATTTGATACTTATAAACACAATTGCTAAATTGAACTTGTTTATATTGTCTATTACATCATTGCATAAAATTTGAAATATAGTTTTAATAAAGTTAACACAAACATCCCTGCCCAAATGAAGGCCATTTTAAATTTGGATTTCAGATAGGAATATGCAGTCAGAGAATAGCTGAAGTTCATTTTGATTAACCTTGACAATGGATTTATCAATCAAAACAGTCATGTCCTTTTCCGCTAGAGTTTTGCATTTAAATTTCTCGTGATGTTCATTGTGGCCAGAATCACTCCCAGTCTTTTTATTTTATTACAAAATATTTGTTCATTGTAACGACTGCAACACGATTTGTATTATATGTTCACGGATGTAAGGCCCTGTTTGTTTATGAAAAGCTATGGACAAGCAAGGAAACGTTACATTCGGAACTCCAGTAAAAACCTGTTACACGGTCCCGGTTATCTTTAAGTAAATGCATTACAATTATCATTGCAATCGGGTCGTAATACTCAACTTAGAACTTGTACAATTCTGGTTATTTTTAGCTTCTTTCGGAACACCACTGACGTGATCGTTTCCAATAAAAAAACAAACAAAAAAACCCAACATTTATCTATATAACCGTCAATATTTACGATATAATATCATTTGAGGAATTGTCTTTCCAGAGTACTTTGATTAGAAGTTATTTTTATTTGTTGATTTTTACTTGTCCCCGGACAAGCTAGCCAGGAAAATCTACTTGTCC
>MJUT01018045.1:6614-22636 GCA_002080005.1 Gigantidas platifrons | reverse complement strand
ATAAAAAATCACTGGCATGCAAGACTCAAATAGTCAAGGTAGACAGAAATAAAAATGTGACATTGAATAGATAAAAACTAAATCAGTTAAGACAGCTTTTTAACTATTTATTAAATTTGGGCAGGGTAACTTTCTAGTATTTTTTTATATAAATGCCTAGGCCCCTGGATTTTTAATTTCAGGGGCCCAGCTGGCTACTAGGTTCATAATTTTAGTTTTCATCCCTGCAAAGCATCCTGGATTCAATCCACATTTATACGATTACCACTTAGATGGGTTTGCTATTCAAGAACCAAACTTAGAAATTGACGATAAGACACTCATACCATGATGGCATCGTTTGATACCAATGACTTTATGACTTATGTCTAAGTGTATGTTAATTTGTTGATTAAAGATGTCATAATCATAATGTTTGTTAGTGTTAGTATTAATAATGACTTTAATAGACAATAACCAAAACATTTTACACAACTTGCTGATAATTATTCTCTAGTTTTGGTATTTTTTATTAATTTTTTCGGACAACTAAAAGATTGAGTCGGACAAGTACTTTTTTTTAGTTAGTTGTCCGAAGGGACAAGTTAAAAAAAATGTTAATGTAGAGGCCTGGGGGCATAGAAATTATTTCAGGCTTTCTGAAAGTTCTCTTAAAATAAATGTGTGGTATAAATAAGCGTTAACCCACATTTACACATACCCTACATGGAAATCTGTAACAAATCAAGAAATTGCTTACCGTGTTTTTGTGTCTATTAAACGCACTGGTGCATAGAACGCACCCCCTTTCCTCCCCAACAAATCTGGGAAAATTCTAGTTCCTATCTATAGAACGCAGGAAATTCAGTAAAAAATTCACGGCAGAAATCCTCGTTCAAACGGCAAAATACTGCTTACCACAGATCACGTATTTGTTAATCCATGTATTTTTGATAAATTTTAGACAGGGAAATGTTAAATTAGTTTTGTTAAAAGAGTTTAAACCAATTATTCTACATTTTGCAAGCGAAAATTAGCTGTTTTGTGAATGCAGGAAGTTTATCGGTAATGTTTAATTTGAAAACAAGTTCAAAACGGCAACGAAAACGATACGGATGGAGCAGTAGATTTTTTTGTCGTTCTTTACGTGAATTATGGTTGTTTTAAAATAAAAATATGTAGATATGTTTAATCTTTAATCAGTATTAATTCATCAAATAATGAACCGTTCATGTGATCAAAGATAGGCAAGCTTGGGTCAAGCTTGAAATAGGAAGTAATTACGATCCATTAAAAGAAAGTGAAAACAATACAAAAGTAATAACATTAATTAAGACCTGATCAAAGAGATTCTAATTTCTTTTGAAATGTACTCATATTGTGCCACTGCTACAATATATTATATAATTTTGACAGGTGTCCCAGTAAGTTCAATTATCTTTTCACACCTTGTTATACAATATACTGTCCTTGACCTTGTCAACTGCTGAAGTGATGTAAAAATCGATAATTCAAACAAAGGTTCAATACCCAAACACAGGTAATTTCACCCCAGGAAAAAATAGATTGCAAAAAAAGTAAAATATCACACCTCTGATAGCAAACATTTGACAGTTATTCCTGCATTCGAATGGATAATTAGTTCCGAACAACGACACCAATGTACATGTATGATTATTGACAAACATCGAGAATATTTACATACCTTTCAAAAAGGCAATGAAAAAGCAATAAATATAATTTTTATACAATTTTATTTTAAATAACACATATAAAAATTATAATGAACACAATTAATGTTATTTGAACAATAATTCACCGATCATTGGGAATATTGCCGTCCGTGAACTCGAAGCTATGCTACCGGCAAGTCTCTGCGTGACCTGAAAAAAGTGTCTGATACTTGCTCCTATGCATAAAACGCCCCCCACCTACAAATTATCCTTTTAAAGCTTAAGACCGCGTTCTATACGTACCTAAAAACGGTAATACCATATTTATAACTGAATTCAGAAAAACTTTGATGTGAACTTTCCATAGAATACATGTGTCCCCTGTCCTTTTTACTACTAGCAATTAAAAAGTGTTTGTATGATAAGGGTCTGGATGTGTGAGGACAACAGAATTACAGATTTGTTCCTCGTTGAACCACATTAAAAAAAGACCCTTTAGCCCCAGGAAACCGCAGAAATCCATGTGATAAAAAAGAAATATAATCGCAGGTGCACAACTTCAGTTTCTATAAGGGGCCATTGTGGTCATTATCATATGGTAGTTGGATTTACAATTACCTGTACAATCAGTGCCTATCACCACTAAAGTTGTGAGATCGAACCCTGTTCATGGAGAGGTGTACTCGATACAACATTTTGTGATAAAGTTTGTCAGTGACTTGCGACAGGTCTGATTTTCTCCACGTAATGCTGATTCCTCCTATAATAAAATTTACCGCCAATATATAACTATAATATTGTTGAAAGTGGCATTAAACACCATAAACCAAACCAGTTTCTATAAAAAAAAAAAGTAAATATGGTTGGTTTCTGTAGAGTGGTCAATGATGAGTAATGTATAAGCCTGGTTGTCTTCCTTCAGGTAGTTTAGAATGAGTTACTGATTAAGGACCGTGTGACAACGAAGCTGATGATGATAGTGATCCATAAGGACTCTGCTACGGTGGTGATATAACAAATGGTTTACCTCAAGGATACTTTGACTATTTTTGCAAAACAAAAATCAAGAATGCAAAAAAAAATAATCATGAAAAATACTTCAACTTAAGCAATGGTTGACAAACACACGAACCAAAACACAGAACACCCCGTGCCTCATCTGAAACTTATACACACATAGAGAAATCAAACAAAAGTCATAGCGAATCTAGGTTCTGGTTCAGGACAGGCACAAAATTGTGGCAGGATTAAATTCATTAATTAGTCCCAAATCTCATCCGTTGATAATTGGATATCACACATGGTCAAAACAATATGAGATATGAATCAAGCAAAAAACATCTGAATACCTGCATAGATTCACCTCAACTTTTGTTATTAATTCTCTTTAAGCAAATGTTGAAAGCAATTTGTCATGTAATAAAACATACCCCAGACACTACTGCCATTTGTCAGTTTGCCATTGGTGGTGGTTTCTGATTTTTCTTCACCATTGAGTGATGGCTGCAATTATAAAAACATGAGTGTTATAAAAATAATAAAATGTACCTACTTCATTTCTACATAATGTCACTATTTAACATATATATGAATTCTGACACAAGCATATATACAGTCAAACCTGCATTAGGAGGTTACATTTGGGCAGGCCTGGGGTAATGGTAATGTGTAATGATAATGTAATGACAGCAATATTCTGTGTAATGAGGATGTAATGTGTAATGGGCCAATTTTGCATTACAAGTAATGGTAATGATACAAGAAATACTAGATCAAGTGCTTTTAACTTTTTTGTACCAAGTATAAAAGGCACTAAATCTTCTATATATAGGTACAAAAACTGTTTGTCTCAGCAGTCTAGGAAAACTTTATGTACTGCATTAATTCAATGTCATTTTGATTATGCTTGTGCCTGTTGGTATGAAAGTTTAAAAAACTTAAAGACAAACTGCAAGTTATACAGAACAAAGTTATAAGGTTTATATTAGATCTTCCACACAGAAAACGTATAACAGTTGATGAATTTGAAAAATTAGGATTTTTGAATATTTGCAATAGAGTAAAACAACTTCGGTTCAATCATGTTTTTAATATTTTTCATAATAAATGTCCAGAATACTTAAAACAAGGTTATACGAGAACTTTTGATACAAGAAATACTAGATCAAGTGCTTTTAACTTTTTTGTACCAAGTATAAAAGGCACTGAATCTTCTACTTTCTTTTTCAATGGAATTAAAAATTGGAATGCTTTACCCGATACTATCAAAAGCATAATTGAAAAAGGAAAATTTAAATTTGAAATAAAAAGGCACATAATGAGTGAACTAAGGTCAATGTCAGAGGCAGATTTTATATTTTATTAAATTTATGTCAATTATTATGTTTTCTATTGTAATTTTTATTTTTCATACTACAGTGTGGGAAACCATTTTTTTCAAACACTCGCCAAAATGGCGAGTGGATTGAAACAAGTACTCGCCAAAATGAAATAGAGCTCGCCATGTTTGGAGAGTGACATTTTTTTTAAACTCGCCAACAAATACCAAATAAACAATACAGTAATGTTCAACAATTTATTTTGCAGATTTTGACAAGTCATTAACTTGGTCAAAAAGGATCAACACTCTCTTAAGAGCTGCACTGATCTCTTATTCCTCAATTTCGTTGTCTTCGTCTTCATCAAGTACGGAAGCACAGACTTTTAAGTTTTGATACGCGGTATAAAACATGTATGTCAAATCTGGTTCCGACACATATTTAACTTTTTGTTTTCGCNGTTTTCGCTACGAATTCGTTTGAAATATTTCAAAACCAAATTATTGTATTTGCATTAATTTTAAAAGTCATCACATCTATTTTTTATGAAACAATATTTCATTTAATCGTGAAATCGACCTTGGCAAAATTATGCGGGTCGGGATTGTATACTTAATTTTTCTGTAGAGAAAGTGTCATGATCTCCAACGTTGGAGGTAAAGATAGATACGATACATGATGGAATGTTTTCTTATCGAGCAATGATTAATAAAATGTTGGATAAATGACACAGTTAACATATATTTTAACTGTTTGGGAGCTATGGTATTTTAAAGCTGTATACCAGTTATCGTGGCGAGCGTTTTCAAGTTCCTACTCGCCTTACAACTGTTACTCGCCAGACCGGCGAGTATAAAGTGGATTGTACTCGCCACCCGACATTTCAACTCGCCTTGGCGAGTTGGCGAGCGTTCGTTTCCCACACTGATACTATTATTATATTTTCATGATATTTTGTAACTAAGGACCCAATTGGAAATAAGCTTTTTCAGCTTTCATTGGTCATCCTTGGGTTAAGGCATAGAATATCTTATATATTCTATCATATCGACTTGATTTTGTTTTTACCATGAATAAGTTTGTCATTTCTATATATGCCTTTTACCTGAATAAATATTATTATATTATTATTATTAATGTAATGCATTACTTCAAGAAAAAAGACTGTACATCATGTACATCACTTTCCCATTACTTCAAGAAAAAAGACTGTACATCATGTACATCACTTTCCCATTACTTCAAGAAAAAAGACTGTACATCATGTACATCACTTTCCCATTACTTCAAGAAAAAAGACTGTACATCACTTTCCCATTACTTCAAGAAAAAAGACTGTACATCATGTACATCACTTTCCCATTACTTCAAGTATTTGATGATCTTTTCATTTTATTTAAGTGGTTGACTTCTTGACCTTATGAACATAAAGATCAACTATGACTGTCTTAAAGAATTGTTAACAATAAACAAATTTGTAGTTCCAATACCTCAGGTAAAAAGACCAAGAAATATTTACCAAGAGATTCATTTTATTTTAATCATTTTTTGATACTGCTCTCATTTCTTTTACAATTCACTTATTGGAAAAGATTAATTTATTTGCTATGATTTATTTAAAATGTCTCAAATGGAGTCAACTTAGCTGTAATTATAAAGGTGACAGGTGTGATGTTTTTAAAACAATTATCTCATATTTTAGCCTTGGGCAGTAATCAAACAAGTGATATGTTTATTGGTCACTGCTTTAATTTTCTAATTAGGGGCACAATCATTTCCTATTATAATTACAAGCATAATTATTTGGTTACACTTTTGAATTTTTGTCTTTTACAGAGAAAACACAGGGATGTATTATTTGAAAGAGCGGAAACATTGATGACAATTAAATGCAATAAATAAATAACAATTGAACTTACTAATATATGTTGTGTGTCACTGTTTATTTAAAATTTATAAATCATGATAATGAATTCATTTTTCTGCCATTTAATGTTTATATAGCACTGTAATGTGTTAATGCAATCTCAACTAATGTGTAATGTAATGCATTACAATCCAAAATAAGAGTAATGGTAATTAATGTCAATTTTTCAAAGTAATGGTAATGTAATGCATTACATTGCTATGTAATTGACCCC
Source organism: Gigantidas platifrons (assembly GCA_002080005.1). NCBI lineage: Eukaryota > Metazoa > Mollusca > Bivalvia > Mytilida > Modiolidae > Gigantidas > Gigantidas platifrons. Next base: position 16,525 of record MJUT01018045.1, on the reverse strand, counting down.
AGGCCTGCCTTTGGGACAAGGAAAAATGGCCCTATAAGACAGGTGACCTCTTAAATGAGGTTCAATTTATAAGAAATTTTCTATGACAGAACAGGAATCAAGTGACCTTTTAATACATGCGACTGCTTAATAGAGGTGACTGCATGGGCCGGTTTGACTGTATGTACGTTTCCAATGAAATAAACATGATTTATAGTGTTAATGTCAGTGTGATTTACAATGATGCTCTATTGTCTAGTTAAAATATTATAAATTGTATTCAATCTTACTAGCAAAGTCTGTCTCACTTTACCAGACATTCGGTCTGGTAAAGACTCCCTTTTCACCAGACCGAACAGAATTTCACAGGACCGAAAAAATATCAAGCTTTTCCTGCAGTGGTTGCTTTCAACCAAGGGCTACCAATTTTCCATATCTGGTTTTAGTAACATAAATTAACTGTATATTTTTCTGAGCATTGCTTGTTAAAACTAGACTGCTTTGAAGTAAACATTTTGTAGAATTTATTATTTTTATATAAATAAAGCAAAGTATTTCATCTAAATTCACAGAGAGAAATAAAAATTTTAGTGGATCTTTTCAACCATTTGTCTTAATCAGGAAAAAGCTTGTAATATTTGTCCATTTCAAAGGTTTCAATATTTCCCAAAAGCCTAAATCAAGTCCTCTAACATATTTTGCAATTAAGTTTAAATTTGGCACCAAATTGATATCCGATAATTTTTACATGTCCGGTCCGGAGTGATTCTTGTTCAAGATTATATTTCAAATATTGATATTTTCGTTCATTAAAGCGTTTCTGAGATTGCGACTTTAATTTGGTCAATGTCCTTGAACTTCATCAAAGCATGGAGGAAAAATAAATGATACAAGAAAAGAGTTTTGATCTGGTGTTCCACTTTAGTTTTAATCAAAATAAATCATGGACAAATTGGAGATCAAACAGGGCTCTTTTATACAACAAACCCAGTATTTTATAACAAAACAATTGGAAACCAATGTTTTCCGGACCGAATTGATTTTTACCGGATTTGTCCATCAGACCGGCATGTTTGGGAATCTCTGGTCTGAGGTCAAATGGTTCAGTCTGCTTGCCTCTAAATTTGGTTTCAGTTGGTAGAGCAATTTTGTAGGAGAAGATTAAAATAAACAACTAGAGGCTCCCAGGAGCCTGTATAGCTCACCTGGGTATAACAACATCAGCCAATAAAACTTGATAACTTTGGTAAAAAAAATAACAAATGCAGCCCATCATTGCAGACCCCTTCTCCCAAAAAAAAATTTGGGCAGGGGTTCCCCCTTTAATGCAAGTTATCAAAATTGCTGTTAAAAAATATACATTGTATATGTCAATGATTCTCAAAATTTAGCTTTTGCTACTTCACATCATGTAATAGAGTTGCTTCCCTTTGATTATTTGAGTAACCAAAAGCAGTGAGTCAACAAAATAATGCATTTCAACAGGAATAACTCTTCACACAGTTGTCACACATTTTCAACTGTGGGGAAATGTTTTGTAGATCTTGACATACTGAACATTTTTGCAGTTTAAACTTTCCCTCTATCTCTAATAGTTTTTGAGATATAAGATGAAAGTATTAAAATTTAGAACATTTTGATGCAAAAAGGGCAATAACTCCAAAATGGGTATTGGGATTTACTTCAAAATTGCGGGGTAGGTAGATCTTGACATGCTGCAAATTTTTGCAATTTAAACATAACCTTTATCTCTTATAGTTTTTGAAATATAAGACGAAAAGTATTAAAATTTTACAAATTTGATGAAAAAAGGGCAATAACTCCAAGATGGGTAATCAGATTTACTGCAAAATTACAGGATAGGTCGATCTTGACATACTGAACATGTTTGCTGTTTACACTTAACATATACCTCTTATAGTTTTTGAAATAAAGAACGAAAAGTATTAAAATTTGATGAAAAAAGGGCAACAACTCCAAGACGAGTAATCAGATTTTTTCACAATTGCAGGGTAGGTAGACCTTGACATACTGCACATTTTTGCAGTTTAAACTTATCATCTATCTCTTATAGTTTTTGAAATAAAGAACAAAAAGTATTATAATTTTGAAAATTTGATGAAAAAAGGGGAATAACTCCAAGATGGGTTATTCGATTTTCTTCACAATTGCAGGGTAGGTAGATCTTGACATGCTGAACATTTTTGCAGTTTCAACTTATCAACTAACTCTTATAGTTTTTGAAATAAAAAATGAAAAGTATTACAATTTTGAAAATTTGATGAAAAAAGGGCAATAACTCCAAGATGGGTAATCAGATTTTCTTCACAATTGCAGGGTTGGTAGATCTTATGCTGAACATGTTTGCAATTTAAACTTATCATCTATCTCTTATAGTTTTTTAAAATAAAAACAAAAAGTTTTAAAATTTTGAAAATTTGATGAAAAAAGGGCAATAACTCCAAGATGGGTGATCAGATTTTTTTCACAATTGCAGGGTGGGTAGATCTTGACATGCTGAACATGTTTGCAGTTTCAACTTATCATCTATCTCTTATAGTTTTTGAAATATAGAGCGAAAAGTATTAAAATTTTGAAAATTTGATGAAAAAAGGGCAATAACTCCAAGATGGGTAATCAGATTTTCTCCAAAATTTCAGGGTAGTTAAATCTTGTCGTACTTCTGGAGTGCAGAAGTACAACTTTCTCACTCAAGGTAGAAGTGTAGCACTCTTACCGTTGAGCTGAACCTATACCTCATCATTGAAGCTATATTAATTGGGTTCCTTAATCATTACACCATCAAACCCCTTAGAATATGTAGCAAAAGAAATTGTAATATTTTTTAACTTACAAACTCATCTTGAAATGGTGGCTTATCTTTATCTTCGTCTTTTCCCTTAGATTTATCATCTTTTTCTTTTGAGTTGGTTCTTCCGTCTCTTTCGTAATTGCCACGTTTGGTATTGACTCGATTGTTTGGGTAATTAGCGTAGTAAGAATGGTCACCATGGTAGTAATCAAAAGAGTAGAGATCGTAATATCCTGGAGGGTAGGCACCATTCAACTGTAATGTAAGAAGTCAAACATTTAGACAATAAAAAAGTACTTACAAAATCAAATCAGTATGAATTATTTTAGGTACTACAGATGACAAAGATGCATAGTGATAACAATACCTCATGTTACCCTTTTGCCTCAGACGAGATTAAATTTAACAGCTATAAAAACTTGAACACTGTTTGATATATAAAAACTACTAAATACAACTCACCGTCCTTTCAGAATCCAGTGGAGGATGGTGAATTTTGTATTAGGTTTTCACTTTTACTTGAGAAGTTTGTAATATGTCTATTAAGTGTAAAACAACAATTCCACTGTACAATAGAGTGCTATAAATATACACTTAAAAATAAGTTTGTTGTTTTGTTTGATGGCGTTTAACGCCACTTTCAACAATATTTCAGCTATATCATGGCGGCCAGTTTTATTGATGGAGGAAACCAGAGGAACCAGGGAAAACCACTGACTTGTCGCAAGTCACTGACAAACTTTATCACATAATGCTGTACCTGATCTAGATTCGAACTCACAACATCAGTGGTGATAGGTACTGATTGTATAGGTAATTGTAATTCCAACTACAATCCGATCACGGCCACGACAGCCTCCTTAAGTATCTTCAGTATACTATACATCATTCACAAACAAACATTTATGATCATGTTTGAAACAACATTTCATAATCTAATTACTAAATTACTACTACTAATTATTTCATACCTGACCAAATCTCATATTTGGAGGATATTTGCCCTCGCGACTAGGTGATCTATAAATAGAAGGTTGAGAGTTGTACGGCATGCCATAGCCATTGTAATACCCATAGGGTCCATATGGAGGATATGCATTATAGTAGTCATCTTCTACTGAATGATGTCTGTATTTACCACTTGAAAGTGGGTGTCGTTTATCTGTAAAATAAATGAAATTTTTGTTATCATTTTGTCAAAACTGTAATAAGAGCATATTATTCTTTAAAATATAATTTCAAAATATACTGTACCATAGGGGTGTAACAATACACTTTTTTACCACAAACGATACGTATTGCGATATTTGATATGTATTACGATACATTTTATAGGAAACTGTAACTATTCCTTCACTCGACATGGGTGCTGCCATGTTTTTTTTTATATGAGGTCGCTTACGTACTAGCGGAAATTATAAATATTTGATATTTGATTAATTAATTAATTGTAAAAGCGTAAATTAATCGATTCACTTTTCTCAAAATATTAATTAAATGATCACCAAAAGAAGAAAACGGAAGTACAACACCACTTTTTTCAAAAAATGAGCATCATATCTTTTGTATCGTAAGCGGCTTCCGCGTATCGTAAACCGAACAGTCCCCAAAATAATCGCGAGTTCGGTACATACGGTGAACCGTTTCCCCCTTACTGTACCATATTTTTTTCAGATTTTTAATCAAGGATTAATTATTTAATAAATGATGTTCTCATTGAATGTAAATAAATATATCAGAATGGACATTTTGCAAGAAAAGTTTGAAGATACAAATGGGGTAATCAGGTTGGTTCGTGGTGATTGCCACTTTCAACAATATTACAGTTATATCATAACGGTCAGTTTTATTGGTGGAGGAAACCGGAGTACCCAGAGAAAACCACCAACCTGCCTCAAGTCACTGACATACTTTATCATATAATGCTGTATCGAGTACACCTCGTCTGGGTAAGATCCGAACTCACAATGTTGGTGATGATAGGCACTGATTACATATGTAGTTGTAAATCTAACTACAATATGATCACAACCATGATGGCCTCCCAAATTGTAATAAGAGCATCATTTTTTTAAATATAATTTCAATTTTTTTTTTTCCAGATTTTTCAATCAAAGTTAGATTATTTAATTATTGATGTTCTCATTGAATGTAAATTATTATTATTAGAATGGACTTTTTACAAGAAAAGTTTGAAGATATCAATGGAGTAATCAGAAGCTGTACATCAAAGGACAGACTTCAAATGTAGTGTGATGTTTGCAGAAAGGCAGGCCCAGATATTGCTGGCAAAACCGAATTTGTTAGGCCATAAAAAGTTAATTTCTTGGTTCTCAGGCCCGCCCGCATGTGGAAATTCGTCGCCGCATTGCTGATTTTATTGCAAAAATATTAAAAAAAAAAATTTTTTTAAATGCGGTAGCACTGTCCGTACGGAAAAAACAACCGCATCCGTTTTTTTCTCTTATATCGTGTGGTCGGTGAAACGCTTTAAAAAGCATCATGCTTAAATGAGATTTAAAGCATCGTTATGACAATGTATAAATAAAAAACGTGTTTCCGTTTGACATTTAGACAAAATGTCAATCGTTTCTGTGCAAATTCGGCACAAATGTTTGCCAGTTTTACCAGGGAACATAATAGGGGGCTTCTCCGAAGCTTGTACCTTATTGGAATTGCTTACGGAGATAAAAAATTGTATGTTGGGACCAGCGGATTGGACATTTCCATAAAAATTAACCACTTGTGATGTTTCTGCCACCATCGGAAGAAATAAAATTGAAATTTTCAATAATGTAATGAAAAGATTTATACATTGCCATATTTTTCACACAAAAAAAAAGAATAAAAAATGTCTCCCTCGTCACTTTTTACAGCAGTAAAAGGATAAAAAAAAAATGCTGCCTTCCCTCATTAATTTTTACAAAAAAGGGCCTGAGAACAAAGTAATTAATTTTGCATGGCCTTACTCTAATAAAGTTTAATTGTGAAAGTCTTGTTTTTCTTAATAAAAGTCTGAAACATGAAAAATGTTTTAATGTGGTTTCAGCAAAAGCCCATTCCTCAACTACAATTAGCTCAGAGTATGGATTCTCCCACTCCAAAATCTGTGGAATTTCTTGGTGTAAAACTGAAATACACCGATATCCACCGTAAAAATCTTGGTGTATCTTTGGAGCATTTGGTCATAAATCAGCAGGGTATCTCACCTGAAGCGGTGGGCCGCAGTAAAATTGATGGTTTTAATCCCATTGATCTATGCCGCTTCCTCCACAGGATAGACAGGTGTTATTAAAAATCAATAACTCAGGTAAGCATAATTGCCATTTGTGTGACTATTTATAATATTTGTCATCAGCAAAAAATATTAAAATAAAAACTTATGTTGGCAGAGATCATGTACATGTATCACGTACGTGTAACTCTATATTTTGTTTGTTTTTGTCATCTTCGGCAAACTATAATATTTCCCTGGTTCCGTGTGTTTTCCCTTTTGCTAAAAACAGTAACATTCTCGGAATCAATATCTCGTATAGGGGTATGGACATTTGTCAATTGCCAGTACCCCATCAGGCATGGGCGATATATTCGATTCCGGTGCTAATAAAAATTTGTGATGAATTTGTGAAGAAATTATTTCGTTGAAAATTGTACTACCGACTTGTCTTTTCTCAGCAGGCTAAAATATTTTGTGTTGACTTAATTTTTTTATTTAAAATGCCAACTGTTCTGCAGGATTTCCCTTGTGATAAAAATAGTAACATTCTCGGAATCACTATCTCGTATAGGGGTATGGACATTGACCATTTGTCAGTACCCCGTCAAGTTGAGTTTTGGAGCTTCTGCAGATGATACCAACGCCCTAAATTATCAAAAAATGCCGTTGCAATGTGAAAGGCACTAGAAAATCAATGCATCAATCGTGTACATGTATGTTCAGGTTTTGACTGATTTGAGATACACTAGCGAAGCAAATTCTTTTGTGTATTACACAAAAAATCGCACGAGTGTAAAAGGTAAAATTTCGCCATTTTAAAGTTGTAAGAGTGCTACTGGTTTGGATAAATAACACAATAGATGGGACAATGATCTATTGTAAATATTTAAAGTTCCACGCGACATCCTAATCAGATTAACTACATTTTTATTACTCTAGACGACCATAAACCATTTGGGAGCAAAATCTGAAATTAACGGCGGCACACCGATATTCACCGAAATCGGGGGAAACGATAGAGAATCCATTCGCTTTGAGCTAACTGTAAACATGTTTCCTTACTAGCCAGGGGCTAGTTGGAGCTGGTATGAATTGTAAAGCCTTGACAAAGGTATGCCAGTACATCAATTGTTTTGATGGCCACAAGTAAAATGTTGGAAGTCCAATATAATTTTCTTTTAAAATATTAAACTAAAAAATATATCATCTATAGGTTATCTTACTGAAAAAAGAGTCATCTTTATGTGAACGTGGTCTATTGTTGCCCTTCTCACTGTCAAATGGCTTAGATCCTCCAGATTGTTTCTGAAAATAAGAAAATAATGTAATTATTTTTTGTCGCACAACACAAAACAATCCTCAACCAATTGTAACATTCAAACATACAACCGTCAGTCAATATAATTTAAAACTTTAATATCTGTAAACATTCTGTATCTCCTTTGAGGATTATGGTGTTAAATGCCACGCTCAGCAATATTTCAGCTATATTGTGGCAGTTAGTTTTATTGGTGGAGAAAACCACTGACAAACTTTATCACATAAAAGTTGCATCGAGTACACCTCACCATACATAGGATTCAACCTTACAACTTTAGAAGGGATAGGCACTGATTGCACAAGTACATGTAGTTGTAAATCCAACTACCATACAATCAATCACGATGACCCCTCAATTTCACATTTTTAATTTTAATTTGATACAGCAAAAACACCAATGTAAAAATGATGCAACAACATTTTTAAACATTTAATACAAAATGTCAAATCTTGTCCACTATTTTGTAGTGTTTTCAATTATAACAACATTTATTTCACTTTATGTCAAGACTTACAGGAGTTTCTTGAGTGGGAATCTTCAGCCAAGCCGGTGCAAAATCGTGCTTTGGGGCGTTGTTAGTGGCCATCACAATATCATCATCATCATGATTACCTTTATAACAGAAACAACCATTAAATAAGCACTACAATGTAACAAACGTCCATCTATATACAATGAGTAATATTCATCATCATATTTCATATATATAAACAAATTTAAAAGTAGAATTACTTTCAAATGTATCCTTCAATCCTTGTTGTTTTTTGTTTTTATTTCTTTAGGAGGGGCAGGGATGATTTTACCCTTTTTCAAATGGGACTGCCAAGACCGGTGGTGCAATGGTTAGCATGCTAGCCTTGAAAGCGGTAGATCTGAGGTTTGAGCCCTGATCATGGCACAGCATATATATATATTAAGGAGAAAGACTTGTTGGCTCGGAATCAGGATAATGAGTCCAAGTGGGGAGACATGTCTATCCGCGGACTGTTGTTTCAATGCACTAGCACCATACAAATCCAACTAAGCATGTTGGTCTAGTACAAAGTGGAGCTAATCATCTCAGTGAAAAGTAACTTGTTCTTGCCATTTTATAGCTGAAAAAGTGTTGAGTTGGCGATAAGCAACAATAACTGACTCACTCACTCTTACAAATTCCTCAGCTGCTTGCAAGAAAACAAGATCTGACAGATTCATAAAGAAATAATGTAAAAATCGCATAAACTGTTGTTTCTTGCAAATAAAAGTTTGGCTTGGAATACGATATTGTTACATGCATGTTGGTCATTTACATTGTCGGGTCATAAAAATATCTGCTAATAATTTTTATAAAGAGTCTCTATTATGTAGTACTAGCTGTTGAAAATTGCCACGATCAGTCCCAGTCTTCTAGAATTCCCCTTTCCCATCTCAACTCTCAAGTGAATTTTGGTCAGGGAAAAGTGGATTTCCAAACCCAAGTTGTCAGTGGACAAGTAAATTTCAACTACTAGATTGAACTGTTCATTTCAATGACACTGATCGCATAGAGAGTTGTAAATTCAACTACCATATTATCACGATAGCCCCATATATTTCTTTAGATGTTAAGACCAGTTGATAATAAATCTGTTAACAGTATCAGCAGATTTTTTTGTTCTAAGAACAATCATTACCCAACAGATTTTACATTCTTAGCATGCACCAGTTGTCAGCTAAATACGAGCATTCACTGATTATGACCTTGCTGTTGTAGTGTCACAATTTTCCCAAAAAACTATTGCACAAAAGTATTATTATTTGGTCTAAATTCATTCTGCTATTAAAAACATAAACATACATTTTTTGTACACTTTTGAACATTACAATGTTTCAATTAACTGATTTTTGTCTAAGAAAAATTAAGATATCCCTCTCCACATTACTTGGCTATTTCTGTGCAATACTTTTATACTACCCTTAAAATGTAATCATGTTTTTCATCTACACTACAGACAGGATGGATTACGCCAAGTCCGCGCGATCTCGGGGACGATCGCGGCACGGAAATTGAATAATTGGTATCGGGAAGTCCGCGATCTCCTCGCGGCCAGCCAAATTGTCCATCACGGCATTCACGGACAACACGTTATCAGCGCGGCAAGCGAGGAAAGAAACCACATAATAATAGTTTTGTTGCAGTCATGCATTCTCTTTCTCGTGTCCAAAAAAAAAGAAGTATTCTCTGTTTTCTACATCCGTAATCGATTTATTTTACAACTCTCTCTCACCTTGTCAATCATGTGTTAATTTCCCCTAATCGGTCTTTTTGATGTATAATTAACTAACAAAATGAGCTCTGTTCTCTACATCCCTAATCCATTTATTTTACAACTCTCTCTCACCTTGTCAATCATGTGTTAATTTCCGCTTATCGGTCTTTTTGATGTATAATTGACTGACAAATAAGCGTGCTTATTGTACAGAAATAAAATAGAAATAAGTTTCTTTTTTTGTGACAAAATTTGGTATAGGATTCATATATTTAAAAGACGATTCCTGTTGCGTTTCAAATTCCCGGTTATTTCTGCTTACGCGATTTCATATAAATCTATCCAAAAAAAAAA
>MJUT01018032.1:39828-50057 GCA_002080005.1 Gigantidas platifrons | reverse complement strand
TTTTCTATTTTTTTCATTTAATTGTTTCATTAAAATAGGGTTTATTTCATTTGGTATTATTCCGTTTCGTTTCGTTTCGTTATACTCCCAGATTGTACCCCAATTCTAAAATTAAAATCCATAGAGATATGTCACACACTAAAAGCTCACTGTCTCCTATCCACTCCGACTCCGAATGTTTGGAATCAACTTCCGGTGACGTAAATGTATCAAACAACGAGTACACAGGTAGGAAATCTGCTTATTTTAACACAATAAGTACTTTTTTAGAATAAATTCACAATAGGTAAATGATCAGCACATATTTTTCGTTGTTTTTAACCTTTCTTCAGGCCACAAAAGTCTATGATTAATATTTAAATCCCTTTTCTAGATCCAGTGCAGCACGTTTTCGTGTGTTTGTTCATGAAAAAGGTGAACATTTTGCTTAAGAGATAAGAAATGCCCGGAAGCGCAACTATGGAACCACAAGGTTAAATATTTAGTTTCAGAATTCTCTTTTCTCGTGTACCGCTGGAGGTGACATTACATGAGCAACTCTGCAGTTGTTGCTAGAAAAGCTGAGCTTGGCGTTTACCTTACCGTTGCACATCTAGTCTGTGCTGCCCGTTTGGTGGGGTCAAGTTTATGTTTGTTATTATTTTTCTCTGTGTGTTATTTTAGTTATTTCTTGTTCTTTATAATGTTTGTTTGTTTTCTCTGCCTTATCTTTATCCCTGGACCAAGTCTATCGAATTTGTGTTCACAGTTCAGATCATGATTCAGTTACATAAAAAATAAGTTCCGGAAAATACACGGAAAATATAGGATCCGTGTCCGACAATACACTCCGGAAGTCAGTGATGTCGTTAAAAGCCGTCGAATTTCGCCAGTTATTGTCCTTTTCTTGCCGGCTATTTTTCAATGAGTAAAAAAAAATGTGACAAGAAAAATCCATATTCCAATATTATATAAATTATTACATCGTATAATTAATTAATTATGGATTTTGACGGCGGATTAATCAACGTTATCTAATAATTTAAATATCAGCTCCAATTTGGAAATCCCCTTTAGTATATATTTAGTCGCTATTTATAAAATTGTGTGCGCGCACCTAACATTTAGTGAAGCATCCGCTATGGACAGCGGCATACACAACTTTATTTAGTACGCAGATCGCGAAGAGAACACCTCTGTAAAGATCCAAAAGGATAAGAAGAGAGTGCATATGATCTTCAGATACCATCTTTCATTCAAGCTTCTGATCAATACTGCCGTGGTGATCTTTTTTGTAAAAAGCGGACCATGTCCTTATAAATTATCAGGGCGGGAGGGTTATGGTTTTTTTTTCGTTCAGAAAATTTTTTGCGGACAAAACGAGAGTTAGAATATTTTTTTTTTGTCCCGCAAAGCGCGAAATTTTTTTCCAGAATTTAACATTAGGTTATATGACAAAAACTCTGAATCAGGTTATTTTTTTTTCCCTCCACCAAAATCAGAATATTTGGTTAGGAAAACCTTAACCCCCCCCCTTTCAAGTTAAATGGTCGTTCCCCAAGTGGTTTTCTGATGAAAAACTTGTTTTCACTCTGACAGAAAATAATAACGTTACCGTGACCACGATCGACCTCCCTACTACCTATTCATGTCCGATCAGACGGAAATACGCACTAACCACAACATACATGTAAGTGTTAACAAAAGAAATGTAATTTTCAGTCTGTACAAGGAATAAACCCAAAAAACAATTTGGGTAAAAAATAAATAAATCCAAATGCAAGTTAAAACAAGATAAAAACGTTATGTTTCAAATCAAACATTTTTTTACCGGTAAGTCTTTTCTGGTACATAATTTCTGTTACTAAAGATACATTGCTATAACTAAAAATTGTGAAATGCTTAATTGATGTCAAAAATACAGTGACTCATGCTGATGATTGTGACAGTGAATTTAGATGTGAAATGTATTAATAAAATTTATTGCTTATAGAAACGTTTCCTGCAATTGAGTCAACAAAATAGGGTTTTTTTGTAATGAAATAATACCTACTTTAGTTAAGTACAGTTCCTTTTAATCTTTTTTACTAAATATTTGCTCAATCAATCTCAATGGACATTAGCAAAAATAATTCAAGATTATGAAGTAAAAAACAGGACAAGAAATAAAGTAATTTTAGCCCAATGAAATGCTCAGAATGCAGGATTTTACACCATTTAAGCGTCAGGGGTCCTACACGGCCCCCAAACACCCGCCTGATTTTTCTGCCGCCTATTCTGAAAATTTTCCCACCTATTCAAAATTTTACTGACAACACTGGAAGTTAGTCTCCCGTGGAAGAAAAAAATCATGTATATTCATAATAAAACGAATATAAATATCAATTATAAAAAATATTTACTAAAGAGGACTAACGGTAATATTCAATATATTTTTTGATATTCAAAATAAACACAGGATACAGTTACACAGACATGTAACAATAACAAAGAAATTATTGTTTCACGGGAGACTAACTTCCGGAGTGTATTGTCGGACACGGATCCTATATTTTCCGTGTGTTTTCCGGAACTTACTTTTTATGTAACAATAATTTCCGTTATTGTTGCATTTCTGTGAAATTGTATCCTGTGCCTTCAAAATATATGACCAGGGTTGTGACTGGTTGTTTGAGTGGCTCACAACTAGCCAAAAAAATGAAGTAGCCATCAAAACTCTCTAAAGAATAGTATAGAATATGTCTTCCTAAGTCCATAGCCCTATTTATTAATCATGCCTACAAGTTTGTTGCATTGGATAAAAATGGAGAAAAGATCACTAGTTTCATCAAATGGAATCATGATCTGAACTGTGAACACAAATTCGATAGACTTGGTCCAGGGATAAAGATAGGGCGGAGAAAACAAACAAACACTATAAAGAACAAGAAATAACCAAAATAACACACAGAGAAAAATAATAACAAACATAAACTTGACCCCACCAAAAACGGGCAGCACAGACTAGATGTGCACCGGTAAGGTAAACGCCAAGCTCAGCTTTTCTAGCAACAACTGCAGAGTTGCTCATGTAATGTCATCTCCAGCGGTACACGAGAAAAGAGAATTATGAAACTAAATATTTAACCTTGTGGTTCCATAGTTGCGCTTCCGGGCATTTCTTATCTCTTAAGCGATTCAGTGCTTATATGTGACAGGTGGTTTCAGTCAGAAAACATATCCCAGCACCGAAACACTACAGGGATTAGGGATTAATTAATATTCACGGGCCTAAGAAATGTCCCAAGATTCTTCAAAAAGTCAAATAAAGATGCTTTTAAGAAAATAAAAACCTTACACTGTCCTAGTGTCAAATCGTTCCGAACCGTACATCCGTGAAAAAAGTCGTAATTCCAAACCCACACACTCTGATAAAATAGACATCATCGTTCAAATTTGTTAGCTTTTCGGACGACCTATCGATCAGACAGATATTTTTTTGTAGATTGCATACCAATTTCTCAAAACATACTGATCTACTGGTGCAAAATGTTCACCTTTTTCATGAACAAACACACAAAAACGTGCTGCACTGGATCTAGAAAAGGGATTTAAATATTAATCATAGACTTTTGTGGCCTGAAGAAAGGTTAAAAACAACGAAAAATATGTGCTGATCATCTACCTATTGTGAATTTATTCTAAAAAAAGTACTTATTGTGTTAAAATAAGCAGATTTCCTACCTGTGTACTCGTTGTTTGATACATTTACCATACCTGTTAACCCTCCCACATTTCGCGGGAGACTCCCGCTTTTGAGCTCGGCCTCCCGCAAAGAATGTGCCTCCCACGCGGGAGACTAAAAATACTTCTCCCACATTATCTCCCGCAACCATAAATTTGATTAAAATCGAATAGTTGGACGCCATTTTTGTTGTTTTTATCAGCTGGGTCATTAAAACGTTTGCGTGAATCAGCCGATTGTTACTCGGAATTCTCTCGGTTTTCACTAGAAACGCTGATAATGTAAGTTGTTTACAATATCGAATGGATAAGTATCATAACTACACGAATCAAAGTTGTGGAAAAAGAAAATTTGAAGGCGAGTATCGTTCAATTACTTACTTAAATACGAAAAAAACTTTAAAAAAAATACAGTTCAACTATGTCACAATCAAGGAGACGTTGGAATCCAGGACCTAGCACCCCTTCTTCAAAGAAAATGAAACATTATTGCAAATTCTTGTAGGACTGGACAAAATTATACGATTGTGTGCAGCCTACTTCTTTCGGGAATGATATGGCATTTCTACAAATTTTAGTGTCAGCCATGGTGGTGTACATGTATATGATAATAAAAGACATGCTGATGGAGATTCACACAAAAAAGCAGTTGCTTCAACAAGGAAATCAACCAATCTTAAAAATGCAGACCCAGAGAGAATTTTTTCTATGTTAAAAAAAATCCAGACAGATATGAGATCTGAGTTGAACAATGACACACTTTATTCTTTATTATGTGCAAAGCAAAATCAAAACTTGTGTTATGAGTACGAACCAAGTTACTGTTCTAAGATCAGCAAAACAAGCTGTATTGTCCACAGGCACTTGTTTCTATCAATGGGAAGGTCGTGTGATACGTATCACATGACCTTCCCATTAATAGAAACAAGTGCCTGTGGTATTGTCCTACCAAAGTGGTTTGAAGTAATGTTGCTCAGCAACAACAATAAAAGTTGTACAGTAAATTCTGTTTGCTTTAATCTAAAAATTTTAGTGTGAAAAAGTTCGTCACGCAAAATCTCCCACATTACATAGTTAGAATGTGGGAGATCTCCCACATTACATAGTTAGAATGTGGGAGATCTCCCACATACACAATCTCTGAGGTTAACAGGTATGATTTACGTCACCGGAAGTTGATTCCAAACATTCGGAATCGGAGTGGATAGGACTGGAGACAGTGAAGCTGTGGCTCGAACTTGGCGGTCGCAATACTGGAATACCAGTAGGGTTAGGGTTAGGGGATATTGTTCACATACAATAAAATACATTGAAAATTTAATCGTTGATCAATATGTCTAGATTATCATGTTGCTTATTAAGTAAATAAACAACAACACCTGTCGTTTATTACACACACAAACCACAGGCACTTGTGTAGTCAAATGCTCGCTATGTACCCACAGGGCCTTGTCACTATCCACGTAAATATACTATCAACTGATCAATGTATACTGGGTTTACCTCATTCCGATGGTCTTACGGAAACACACCTTGTAAAATATACGATACCTATCGTTTGAATGAATCTGTATTCGTACAAACATATTATGCTATGAACTAATAAAAAATAATAATATCCTTTTAAAACAGGGGTTTTAACCTTGTGTTCAAGTCATCGATTGTTGACAGTTCTCCGATTGGACCTTTTTTGACATTAACCTCATTTCGATGTACTGGGAATTCCCTGTTATGAAGAGCCATTGGGGCTAATATGCTTGACTGCTTTGGCGGGTTATTTATATCAGATATATTTGAACCAAATAAAATAATTTTTTATTACTTTAAAAATTCTGTATAGCACACTTAGATGGAAAAAAGATATGATTGCATAAAATGTAAAAAACAACAATTGATTTTTATTTAATTGTTTGGGATTAAATGTTATGCACATTTTGACAATTTTCATTTTAAATTTCACATAATTTAAGAGTTGGAAGAAACATATGATGGTATAATTCCAAAAAACAACACTTGATCTTTTTTTCTAACGTTGTTCACTCATGCCGTATATAGCTTTAACTCCGGTCGTATTATCGAAAAACAACAAATTCTCATAATTGTTGATATGGTTTTCCATAGTTTTTTCCTGCGCACAACTGTAAGTGCAACTTTATTGTCATTGGTAACTAGGAAGCTGGATAGCAGACGAACATAAAACAGTTTTCACATGTTCAATAAACGATATCTAAGCACAGGCACTTGTGTAGAGTCAAAAATATGCTAGCTATGTACCTAAAATACCACAAGGCCGGACTCACTCCCACTACCCCTGTCACTTCAACCGCTATTTCCCCTGTCAAAATGTTGATAGGACACAAATCGCCGACTGATTTGTGTAGTGAAATGATTTTTCTTCAAGGAACATCCGTTTTTTATATCTTCCTACCTTCTACACCCCCATACTGACAGATAATCCTCCGATTTTGTTGATACACAACATATCGTAGGCTGCAAAAGCGAAAGTAGGTCGCGTGACGTCTTTCCGCCTTTCGTTCGTACTCGGGTTTTATCTTATATAAATACTAAACACTAGAAATTCCAAATTCAAATTACAAGGCGCCAAAATATGAACTTCTCATGTATGTTTCGTAAGGCAATAATAAAACCCGAGAACGACCGAAAGGCGGAAAGACATACTTTCGCTTTTGCAGCCTACGATATGTTGTGTATCAACAAAATCGGAGGATTATCTGTCAGTATGGGGGTGTAGAAGGTAGGAAGATATAAAAAACGGATGTTCCTTGAAGAAAAATCATTTCACTACACAAATCAGTCGGCGATTTGTGTCCTATCAACATTTTGACAGGGGAAATAGCGGTTGAAGTGACAGGGGTAGTGGGAGTGAGTCCGGCCTTGTGGTATTTTAGGTACATAGCGAGCATATTTTTGACTCTACACAAGCGCCTGTGATCTAAGTTGGTTTTTAAGATTTATCAAATGAGATGGCATATAAGGGTGAAGGAGAAGTTGAGATTTATTATTATATATAATAAAACGGCAAAAGCATACCTGAAATGCAAGCATTTCCAAAAAGTAGGTGATGTAAACAAAGCGTGTCGTCAGTGAAACATGACCTGTATCCTCTGACCGGCGATTGTGTAAACGGAGGTACGCAAAGCACAAAAAGAAAATACCTCGGAACGAGGTATAACACGGAATGAGGTTAAGACACTATATATGTTTATGCATTGATAGTATATTTACGTGGATAGTGACAAGGCCCTGTGATGTACCTATGATATTTTAGGCAGGTACATTGACTCCACAAGGCATATATGAAGGAAATCACGGAGTAACAGCTTGCGGATTTAATTTTGAAAACAGGTTGGATTTTGACACATGATTTTTCCGGCGGCCATTTTATGCAAAACGACTCCACTTCAAACGCTTAAAAATAACACTTATCGATGTCCAATCTACTTCACAATCGCAAAATTAGAAAGATGAAGGTCTGAATTTATACAGGACATTTTTTTCCTGTTAAAATAATGGAATTTTCAGTATTTTATAGCCTTCTGAAAATCGGTAAAAACTGAATTTTTTACCGTTGCAAGAAAATCGATGACGTTATGATAAACGTATCGGCGACCTCCCTACACAAGCAAAGAAAAAGAAGAGTATTTTTATTTGTTTTGTGTGGGTGAACAATCATATAATTTTACAAATATTATGAATATGAATCACAAATAATGTTATGTTGTATGAAAGAACAATATCAATATTTGAGACTTACCTTAAGTTTTTAAGTGCAACTCGTCGACTGGTTCAAAGAATTTGATAGTGAAAGTAAGAGTTTTGGTATTTTCCGGAATTGAAACTGAATCATTGTTGAACAAAATTAAAAAAACGAAACAAACTCTACCAGCAAAATGAATGTAAATCTGGAGTTAATCATTGAAATGAATGTAGCACACTTGAAAATTTTATATTATACACTTTTGTGTGCCTGTCTCATATATTCACATATCTGTCATCTCATAGACTGGCACACAAAAGTGGGGTACCAAAGGGGTAGTCTGTCCTCAGGTACCTGGGTATGCTTACCTATGAGTGGCCATTCACGTCATTGGCGCGATAATATACTCGTATTAATACATGGGCATTTCCATATAGGCGTGGTTATTATCCCGAGATCCCCATATTGGCCCGAGACGTAAACACCGGAAGTTGTTTATTTTGTCTGAAACGCACGAGGGGCAATGACTGTGGGCTAGTATAGGAATACGTAATACGAACACATTTTACACGTTTAGATCACAGGCACTTGTTTAAAAAAAAAATTACCCCCCTATTCCTTTACATAACACAAGGTTCTTATGTTTACAGAAAAATAATTTCGACCGGCTCATCAATTTCGTGATTTTTTCGATCGGTCTACAACGCTTCGGTTTTGGGACATACATAGCCTTTATCTACATTGATCTATCTACAAAAGCATGTATAACACACCTACCTCAGCTGTCTATCAACAACGTCACAGCCCATTTGAAAGACGTCAGACCTACCATCATCTTAATCTCACAACGAAATGGAAATGTATGAATTTTCCCGCTTTTGTTAACATACAGGTTTCTGGTCCTTTTCATTGGATCTCATGTAAAGCCTAGAGAAACTCGAAAATATTGGATTTTTCTTGTTTCTATAAATAGAAACTCAAATGAATTTGCAAACCCGTGTAACAACCTAACTAGACATAATATCAACAATCTTTTTGCACAATTATATTAAGAATAATCATTTGTTAAAATTAGAGAATTCAACAAATTTTTTTGACAACGTTTATTTCATACACAGGGGCTTGAATCGCTTTCATAAAGGTCACGCGGCCTATATACCCTATATACTAACAAGGGATGTAACGACCAACGTAGCCAAGCCACTACCAGTTCTGTTTCAGGCTTGAAAAAAATATTAAAAAATCACACATTCAAACAATCTTTGTTGTCATTTGCNTTGAAAATTTTATATTATACACTTTTGTGTGCCTGTCTCATATATTCACATATCTGTCATCTCATAACTATTGATTTTAAATTAAATTTTAATTCACATAGGAAATTCGTCTAAATGCGGACGGGTTTCGCAGTCCACATCACTTAACGTTCTCTTATGCTATTTGCGGACACGTAGATGCATACAATCAAGTGTATAGTCAAGAGGGGTATCAAATGATCATTTCCCGCCCTTCCCGGCTCATTTAATTTGATTGGTTGGTATAAATATCAAAAGAACCACACATGAGTAGAGTAGTGTTAATGCGGACAGGTAGTGTTTAAATACGGATAGTCTGTCTTCCAAATACGGACACCTTTTATAGTAAATGAAAATGACGTGCAAGTACAGGTTAAGATAAATTTTAATTTACCCATAGTGTGATTTATGATTTGAAAGGAGTGAAAGGGACGGAAAGCGGTAGTTGGAGTGAGGAACGCGGGATTAAGGAGGAAGAGTAGAAATTACCGTACATAATCTAATTAAAATTATATCTCCGATCTCGCTTATTATTATTATTGGATTACCTAACAACTCATACAAGCCAATACGGCGTGGGTTCGCGCCCGGCTTTGTGAATTACAAAAAAGGGTGCACTCGACTCGCATCCGCAAGTGATAAAGCTTACCAGTTGCTTGCTCATGGTCGGTGGTTCTCTCCGGGTACTCCGGTTTCTTCCATCACCAAAACTGGTCGCCATGATATAGCTGAAATTACATTGATTTATCTACAAAAGCATGTATAACACACTTACCTCAGCTGTCTATCAACAACGTCACAGCCCATTTGAAAGACGTCAGATCTACCATCATCTTAATCTCACAACGAAATGGAAATGTATGAATTTCCCCGCTTTTGTTAACATACAGGTTTCTGGTCCTTTTCATTGGATCTCATGAAAAGCCTAGAGAAACTCGAAAATATTGGATTTTTGTTGTTTCTATAAATAGAAACTCAAATGAATTTGCAAACCCGTGTAACAACCTAACTACACATAATATCAACAATCTTTTTGCACAATTATATTAAGAATAATCATTTGTTAAAATTAGAGAATTCAACAATTTTTTTTTACAACGTTTATTTCATATATTCATTCAGTGCGATCATGCGACCTACATTTGTAGCTATTTCCATTTCGTTGTGAGATTAAGATGATGGTAGGTCTGACGTCTTTCAAATGGACTGTGACGTTGTTGATAGACAGCTGAGATAGGTGTGTTATACCTGCTTTTGTAGATAAATCAATGTAGATAAAGGCTATGTATGTCCCGAAACCGAAGCGTTGTAGAGCGATCGAAAAATTCGCGAAATTGATGAGCCGGTCGAAATTATTTTTCTGTAAACATAAGAACCTTGTGTTATGTAAAGGAATAGGAGGTAATTTTTTTGAGACAAGTGCCTGTGGTTTAGATGCCCACAGTCATTGGAAATGATAAGATTATATTTATACAAAAAATGTAAATTGGAACGAGCAAGGATTTATGTAAATC
>MJUT01018032.1:24749-34926 GCA_002080005.1 Gigantidas platifrons | reverse complement strand
TACAATCGTGGAGTATATTCACTATACTATAGTGTTATTAAATGCCAAAATGGACGTTTTCTGAACCTGTATTTTGGCTAAGAGCACAGGCACTCGGATACACTCTGTGATTATCGTTATTTCATTAAAATTAAGTATTTTCCCTTTTAGTGCCTCTATTCTAACCTTCTGTACGCAGAATCACCTAATTTTGACGTATTTTACATATTTTGATACTACCCATTTTTTTATATAAATATACTTAATTTTAATGAAATAACGAAAATCACAGTGTACACGAGTGCAGGTTTTTTGGCTATTGCCTAAGTAACGGCATATTTTTTCTTGACAAATACCACAGTATTCCCCCAAAAGATAATGATTTTATCCTCTCGATCGTCAAAATACTGATTGCTAAACATTTGGACGCTTCAGATACACTTAACTATGAAATGTTATTGAAAGAGAAAATCAAGCGACTATGCACTGCGTTTACAAGCGACTATCCACTACATATATGATTGCCAACAAGCAACTATACACTGCAATTCTTGCATCACTATCTTTGACCCAAACTTTCTCGGCATTGATACAACTTACAAAAATCTGTCTTTCCATGTCAAAAGTATATATGAAAGGTATATTTCAATATCATAACATTTTCGAATATTTTGTAAAAAGCTGTCAAACAAGACAGGCACTCAAACTTCTACTGATCGGTGGTATTTTTGGACATTTTATCTTGCATTTGTAGCATTATTGCAGTGTTTCATGCATCATGTATACACATGTACCTTCGTAAGGCAAATTAAAACTTTGATTGCTTTGCATAAGCTAAAACCATTACAAAATCTTACCTGAGGTAATATTTGTACAGTCCTGCAAGCGATGGATCGTCGCTATACACCATCACAAATACAGAAGTTGTTTATTTCCTATACACTTCCGTTCCCACACTGTGACTGTTGAATTCTTAATTTAAATTCAATATACTGTCATTAATCTTTTGTTTTTAAATTTTATAATCGCTTCGTATTACAATTTGTCGGTAGTATATGATAAAAAGATTAAAACATGATCTTTCCCATATCATCTCGTCTATCATCCCTCGACTGCGCCTCGGACTGATATGAGGGTCTCTTGATAATACCCAGGTCAATATGGAAACGGCCGTGTATTACTCTGTATGTATACAGGCTATATTTATTAACTTTACTATGCATAGAAAAACAAAATGGTTTGAAGATACCAAAGTGGTAATCAGAAGTCGTAAATCTAAGATACCAAAGTGGTAATCAGAAGTCGTAAATCTAAGATACCAAAGTGGTAATCAGAAGTCGTAAATAGAGGGGGGATTTATGGTGTTTAACACATTTTCAATACTATTTCAGTTATATCGTGGCGGTCATGAGCAGGATGATGGTGATAGACACTGCATGATTGCACAGGTATTTCCAAATTCACACTACCGTATGATCACAATGACGGTCACTCAAAGTGGGGATTTCAAATACCATTTATTAAAAAGGGAAAGCCATTTTTATAATGCCAAGTAAAAATTAAGAAGCATGAGGAAATGTGAAATGTGAATTAAGTTTCATTATGTATTATTTATATCATGGATCTTACGAAATAACTTATTAAAACGAACGAATCCGAAGGATGAGTTGGTTTAAAGAGGCATTAGCTACGATTTTGACCAAAAACATTATATGCTTTGGAAATTGGTAAATAGCTGTAACATGATGAAATAAAGGTAAATATTTCACATTAAGCAGCTTATCAAACCACTTTCCGCCTTTTGAGAACGAAAATTACCATAAATTTAATTCTTTATTGCATAAGCATAAGCATATACATGTATCGCAACAAGTTGAAAACAGTAACTATTTAGGTGTAACTATTAGCAATTACCTATATTTGGGTCCACATATTAATAATATAGCTACAAAAGCCAATAAAATCTTAGGATTCCTACGCAGAAAAATGAAAAACTGTACGCGTAGGATTAAAAACTTTACGTAAATATCACTTGTTCGTCCGGTTGCCGAATACTCTTCACCAGTTTGGAATCCATCTAAAAACAGAAAATATCTCAGGTTGAACAAATACAGAGAACAGCAGCCCGGTTTGTCTTTAACGACTACCGTAACAGGTCACCTGGTAATGTCACCAATATGAATGACACCTTACAGTTAGACAGGCTTACTTGTAGAAGAAGTCTTATACCTTTATAAAATTAACGGGGACTTGGTAGATGTACCAACAACCATACTATCTCAGTCTGACAGGTTCGTGGGGCACCTAAATTCAGACTAATCAAGATTTTAAGATAATACAATTTTTCTTTCTTCCCCAATACAATCTCAATTTTGAACAGTTTACCTCAGTCAATAACTTTTTCACCTAACCTAGAATCCTTCTTAAGTGGTATCTCTACATTAACATTTAAAGGATTCCCAACCCACCTTAATATACATATAGCAAGCCACTGTACATATATGTAATTAGTTACTTGGAAAGAATTTCTTAGTTTAAGCATATTTCATTTGCCAATTAAACTGACAAAATGGATTAGACACAAATTAAACAAACTTATGAAGTCTTCTCCAAATTGCAATTTGTTACATTAAATAAGTACATAAAAGGCATGCATTACTATATGTAGCACTAATAACGTATCAATGATGATATTCACAAACCAAATGGAGGAAAAAATAAAATTAAGATGGATTCATATGATGTGCATGTTCACCATATTCAATTCCAGTTATACGATAAGGAATCTTTTTGAACATTTAATATAATCAAAGACATATTTAAATATAATACAATTTTGTTCATAAGTTAAATTATCATTTCCAGATGTCAAAAAGTCAATGTATAGAGTGTAGCAGGTTGTAACCCTGTTGATATTACCTATCAATGTAGTTCTGGCTTGTAGGTATATTGGACAATCCAAAAAGAAATGTTTTAAATTTTCAAGGGCAGCTCCACATCGACAAGATGGGTCAGATACGATTCCAACTCGAAATAAATCAAAATTCAAAAACGAAGCTGAAATTCTTAGCTGAGTTAAAATAATATTTAGTTATTAATTATTAAAAACCTTCGACTTTGCGCACTCGAAATGTTGCGCCGCTTTAACATCATATGACCACAAGACGAGAATACCGAAGCAGCAAGGTGGCCGACGAAGTTGGCGGACCTTGTCGCAAGCGAAGATATGTGTTATGATAATGAGCTAGACATGCATGATCATAGGTATAAAATGATGGAAGGTTGTAGATAAATATTTGCCGAAACGAGCTCCCACAACGATTTCATGACAACAAAATCAAGAGTCGACATTTTTTAATATAGAGAAATCCGTAGCTCAATGGTCAGCAAAAAATAATAAGGATCATTTAGAGCTACGGTTCCGCAGCTATGTGAGTGATTAATTAAACGGTAAGCTATAAAATTGCGGGAACACAAATACATTTTTGTATGGAGGAGGATAATAATGATTTGTACTAGACAAACACTTTGCGCATGCTCAATGAAACAACTGTCTGCAGTTAGACATCTTATACCAATCGGTCACATTTCCCCGAGCCGACCAGTATTTGCTCTTATTCGTTAATTCTGTGTGTTTATCGACGATCAACAAATACACATTTTATGGTATTAGTTTGACCCGACTGTGGAGAAAAAGCTAAATTGACTGCCCTTGAGAGGAAAACACTACCAGGTTGCGCATTAATGACAATAATTCAGCTATATATCGAGGTCAGTTTCATTGGTGGGGGAAAACAGATTACCCGACGAAAACAACTACTATTTTTTTTGAATCGGCGAACCAAGTCTGATTCTATTACACCCATTTAAACTCGGCCGCTATATGAAACCTTTTGATATGTGTATTCGCCACATATTGGGATTCTTCGGACGTCGAATTACATACAAATATCGGGTGTCACGCGTGGAGCAGTAATTGCTTACACTTCCGGAACACCTGAGCTCACCCGGTTGTTAATGGTGATCGTGTTACACCCTCTCTAGTTTTCTTTGTGGTATTTAGTAGATCACTGTTTGCCCCTTTGTTTTTTGCTGTTGGCAATTGTATTGTCTGTTTTTCGTCGATATATGTTTCCAGTTAGCTTGTTCTTAATTAGTGCATAGCAAAATTTAATAATGAAACCTAATTAATATTTTCTCATGCTTCTTAGTTTTTACTTGGCATTATAAAAATGTCTATCCCGTTTTAGCTCACCTGTGTGAGCTATTGCCATCACTTGGCGTCCGTCGTCAGTCTGTAAACCTTTTCAAAAATCTTCCCCTCTGAAACCACTAGGCCAATTTAAACCAAACTTGGCCTGAATCATCCTTTGGGGACTCCCTTTAAAGGTATGTCCGATGACCCTGCCGACCAACCAACATGGCCGCTGTTACTAAAAATAGAACATATGGTAAAATTGCACGATTTTGGGTAATACTCAAAAACCGTTAATAATAACAGAAATCTGACATGGGGCAAAAATTATCAGCACTGCAAGATCTACCTACCCTGCAATTTTGAAGTAAATCTGATTACCCATCCTGGAGTTATTGCCCTTTTATCATCAAATTTTCAATTTTTTTTTATACTTTTCGTCTTAGATTTCAAAACCTAAGAGATAAAGGTTAAGTTTAATTGCAAAAATGTGCAGCATGATGAGATCTACATACTCTGCAAGTGTTAAGTAAATCCCATTAACCATTTTGGAGTTATTGCCCTTTCTTTATCAAATTTTCAAAATTTTAATACTTTTCGTACTTTATTTAAAAAACTATAAGAGATATATGTTAAGTTTATACTGCAAACATGTTCAGCATGTCAAGATCTACCTACCCTGCAATTTTGAAGTAAATCTCATTACCCATTTTGGAGTTATTGTCCTTTTTTAGCTCACCTGTCCAAAGGACATGTGAGCTTATGCCATCAGGTTTCGTCCGTCGTCGTCGTCTGTCGTAATCTTTTCACATTTTAATTTTCTCCTCAGAAACCACTGAGTTAATTTAGACCAAACTTTGCTGGAATGGTCCATGGATGGCCCCTTTCCAAAATTGTGTCCAGTGATCTCGAATTTCAACCAAGATGGCCACCAAGCTAAAAATAGAAAAAAGGCGGATGAAATTTTAATTGTCCTTTGCTGCTTTAGTATAAGTCAAAATTAGCTCAAATTTTGACTGCAGCTACATGGCAAGGAGTACTTTAACATATATTCCGGGTTTTTCTGTGAAATTTTTCTTTCAACCGATTTATACCGATTATGCAAATTAGGCATATTTTAATAAAAGATCACATTTAAATCTTCTCCTCTGGAACCGCTGAACCAAATTAAACCAAACCTGGCTTGGATGGTCCTTGGGTAGTCCCCTTTCAAAATTTTGTCCGGTGATCACTATTTCCAACCAAGATGGCCGCCAAGCTAAAAATAGAAAAAAGGGGGGATGAAATTTTAATTGTCCATGGTTGCTTTAGTATAAGTCAAAATGAGCTCAAATTGTAACTGCAGCTACATGGCAAGGAGTATGTTATCATATATTCCGGGTTTTTCTGTAAAGTTTTTCTTTCAGTCGATTTATACCGATTATGCAAATTAGGCATATTTCGATAAAAGATCACATTTAAATCTTCTCCTCTGAAACCGCTGAACCAAATTAAACCAAACCTTGCAGGGATGGTCCCTGGGTGGGTGTCTTTCAAAATTGTGTCCGACAGCCCCGCCCTCCATTCAAGATGGCTGCCGTTACTAAAAATAGAAATTTCTTTAATTGGCCATTGCTGCTTTAGTATAAGTCAAAATGAGCTAAAATTTTAACTGCAGCTACATGGCAAGGAGTAGTTTAACATATATTCCATTTTTTTTCTCTGAAATTTTTCTTTCAGCCGATTTATACTGATTATTGCAAATTAAGCATTTTTTGCTAAAAAGATCACATTTAAATCTTCTCCTCTGAAACTGCTAAACCAAATTAAAGCAAATTTGGCTGGGATGATCCTTGGGTGGTCCCCTTTCATTATTGTGTCCGACAGCCCCGCTCTCCATTCAAGATGGCTGCTGTTACTAAAAATAAACATTTCTTCAATTGTCCCTTGCTGCTTTAGTATATGTCAAATTGAGCTCAAATTTCAACTGCAGCTACATGGCAATGAGTAGTTTAGCATATATTCTGGGTTTTTCTGTGAGATTTTTCAGCCAGTTTATTCCCTTTAGGAATATTATGAGATAAAATTCACATCTAAATCTTTTGCTCTGAAATTTGAGTTGAAATGTTTCAAAATTATGTGTAACACGCCCATTTTCTATTAACTTTAGATGTCAAATTGAAAACCAGGTGAGCGATTACAGGCTCCAAGGAGCCTCTAGTTAATAAATAGTATTTGAAATCCCCATTGTAACAAATTGCTTGTGATCGTATGGTAATGTGGATTTATAAATACCTGTGCAATCAGTGGCTATCACCTCTAAGGTTGTGAGTTCGAATCCTACTCATGACGAGGTGTACTCGATACAACATTATGTGATAAAGTTTGTCAATGACTTGCGACAGGTTGGTGGTTTTCTCCAAATACCACGGTTTCCTCCACCGATAAAACAGACAACCACGATATAACTGAAATATTGTTGAAAGTGGCGTTAAACACCATAACTTCCCATGGACTTACGGCTTCTAATTCCCACTTTGGTATCTTCAAACCCCTTTTATGCTGATCTATGCAAAGAAAAATTCTTAAAAATTGCCTGTATACGCACAGATCAATACACGACCTTTCCCATATCGACCCAGGTATTATCAAGAGACCCTCATATTAGTTCGAGACACAGTGAAGGGATGATATAGGAAAGATAATGCTTTAATCTGTTTATCATATACAATCGACAAATTGTTATTACGAGGCACTAAAAACAACACTAAATAACTAAAAATCAATGACTTTATATTGAAATCAAATTAAGAATTCAACAGATAAAGTTTAAAGGAAAACTCCAGTCAGTTGAACAATTGCTATAATTCAATACATTGTAACTTTTTATTCGTAAATAACTAATTATTAAACAAAAAACACCTTTATTAACATTAATATACCCAATTAGAAATATGAATATTTGGAATTTTTTGTCGTAGTGTAAGCGGCCATGACACCTCTTCATGTGACGTCACGGAGACGGATCATGTTAGTTGAATAAATAATGCATAGAATACATCTGACTCGTCCCAACATGAGTCCTTTTAGTTATGCTTTAATATAAGATCAACTGCAATACAATGTTAGCAATTTGTATATCGTCCTAATTTGTTTTCTTAATATTCCCATCCCATGTTACATTTTCATAAAACAAATGAGTTTATATGTATTTGGTGGGAAGGGTATCTACGTAGAATTCCATGTTTTACATGAATGGGCGTAGGTTAAATAACTGTCACTTTTAACTCGTTTTATCCATGCACATGCTTTATCTTTTTTATCGCCAATGCTATCGTACTTTCCCGTGTTTTTCGTGGTCACTGGTCGATGTGTTGACAAGGGTAGTCCTGATCGGTAATTACAAATAAAATTCTTCTAACACTTTCCCTTTTCGTTAGTGCAATAAAATGCTTGACATGAAGTCATAATGATTTTGTAAATATCAAAAGATAAATGTACGACGTTATTTTAGGATTTACATAATTTTTAATGACAAAAATTGCAGCTGATCAATGCTGATATAATATACGATACCGTTTTTGTGACGTCACTGCTCTTTCGGAAGAGCTTTAATTGCAGGTATAATCCGAGAATGGATTATACCTTTGCCTCTTCACATTGAAGACTTCTGAAAAATGGCGATCCCCATTATTTAGTGCTACTGTAGGATTAAATAGTGTCCACCGTAAAATATTGTCCTCTGTTATAATTGTTTTCTATGATAAAGTCCGACGACGGAATAAAGCGCAGAGGTGACTTCTTTTGGTCTGTTGGGGATTTTTCATTTGAAAAAGATACAATCGGACACAATTTCACTACATGCAACTTCAATGACCAAATTCTACCTTAGGGTATACTATTTTTAACATTCATTAACACAAATGTCTTTTATTTACTGTCATTTAAATATTCACACTAATTTGTTAAGACCATGGCGTTTTCCTTTAAGAATACTATTGTCAACAAAGGGTATCACTACCCCTTTAAATTTTAATGCTAGCATTTCCTATGAAGCAGTTTCGAAACATCTAAAATTTTGAAGGTGCGATTCGTTTTTATCATTTTTTCATTCACCATAAATCGTGACATGGACATTACCGTGTATCCTTTCATTCAAAATTATTTTACCTTCTCCGTGATAACGGTCTATCATCTAACGTTTTAATCAAGCATTTTCATCGTGGTCTTCTTGACGACATATTATGTGATTTATTTCTCGACTCGATTTGTTAGTAGCAATCATCATTACTGGTCAGCTACACTGAAACGTGTTGACACAAAATACCCGATTAGTAGGAATGTAACAATGGTTTCATTTTTTTTCGAGAAGCGTGATCAGCCGAATTTAGTTCCTATGAACTGTGATTAGACAACAGTATTTTATGTGACGCATAATCGGATCCTCACATTATTGTATGTCAGTTAATGTCCATAAACAGATCTAGACGTCAGACGCCACCGGAAATAACTTCCGAAAGAGGCACTACTTCTACGGATTAGTTATACGAGACGTACCTGACATGAAGTATCAGCCTGGGGTGTGATATTATGGCTAGTTTACATCCGCTCGTTAAACAAGCAAACACTTTCATAGTAATTCATAGAGATTAATACATGACCTTTTCCATACCATCCCGGGTATCATCCCCCTATCCACATCAGCCCGAGGCGCAGTCGAGGGTTGATATGGGTAGAGGATTTGTACCCTGGATGATATGGAAAAGGTCATGTATTAATCTTTTTATCATATACTTCCGACAAATTGTTTTATGATGCAAATAAGCAAAATGAAATAATTAAATGAATCTATATGGAAGTATAATGGTGTATTCAACAGATACATTTTCAGAACACTATTGTCAAACAAGAGCATATTTATCTCCATTTTATTACTAATGGCAACATTTCCTATGAAGGCATCTTGAAACATAGAAACTATAGATGTGATTCGTTAGTGTCTTGTTTACCATGAATCAGCAGGGGCGGATCCAGAGACTCTGTTGACGGAGGGCGAGGACTCAGTTATGGAGCAATATTTTCAATAATTGATGGAACCAACTGTTGTTCCAAATGGGTTCTGACGTGTAGGTCGGTAAACCTTGTTTTCATTTCATTTAGCGCATAGTAGAGAAAAGGTAGTTATTGACTTCCTAAGGTAGTCTTCATGACCCTTTGCTTCAACATTATCTCTCATTATTTGTCTCCCGCGTATTCTAGGTTTTTTAACCTCTATGTCTAGCGGTTCACAGATGTTAGCACTCCTCTCAAAACACTGGTGGTTGAATTGTTTTCAACATTTGCTCTACAGTCTATTGAGCTCTGAATTAAATTCACGCTTTTTAAGGCTCTGCCTATGTCAAGTGATCTCTCTTGTAGTGATCTGCTGAGCCCATTCTTAAAAGCCAGGCACATTTGAACAATAACAATGGTTACGACAAAATCAATGTTGCAAATGGAATACAACAAAGAAGTTACATTAGATTCTTCTGGTCTGGTGTATGTCTATTTTGGCAGTTTTGTAAAGTGCTCAAAGGTCTGATCAATAGCAGGGAAAAATCTAATTTAAGTTTATTTTATTTTTAATTAATCTTAATTATTTTATATGTATTTATATTTTCATTTAGAGTTTAAAATATGCTGTATTCATATATTTTCAAAACGGAAACTCGTGTAATTTTTTAAATACAGAAACATTTACCTTTAATTTTTTTGTAAAAATAAGTGATATCTAAAGAAGAATTTCATTGAAAGAGCTTCTATTTACAGGTGTTTTTAAACATGTAAAGCGCTGAGAGTAATTGTATTGTTATATAATACGCTATAAAAATGCCTTGTAATAATAATAATAATAGGTGTTGGTGGTTATAAATACCTATATGAAATTGTGACACAAGACATGTTTATATAACGGTTTAAGACAATACCTGATTAATTGGTATGTTGACAATACATTCATAAAAACTTCAAATAAAATTTGATTTA
>MJUT01018032.1:12820-24712 GCA_002080005.1 Gigantidas platifrons | reverse complement strand
AAACCCCAAAGCCCCCCCACCCTTGAATCCGCCACTGATCGGTACGAGGTCATTACGATTTGTAGGGATGTAACAAGGGTAAAAACGTTCTTTTAACAATTTATGTTGGGTTTCATATTTTTCAAGATGTGTAATCGTCATAATTTGCTTTCCGTGAAATGTGATTAGGAAAAATAATTTTTGGTGAACTGTGATGAGACCCCTATCTCCCACTCATCTTTGTTTATCAGTTAATGTTTGTAAACATACGACACCGGAAATAGCTTGCACGATTATGGATTTTTTGCACAAGAGGTCTCTAATATGAATTATTAGCCTGGGGGTAATATATGATGACTGGTTTACTCTCGCTCGTTACACATGCAAAACTACCATAGTAATGCTAAGTATATGATAAAGTGTAAAATAGACGTGCATATGGTGGTGAAAATACCGACATCAGATAAATAGTGCGGAAAGGCTCAAGTTCGGGTTCAACTCCATTAGAAGTGTGCCTAATGTACATGTTACAAGATAAAAATAACAATAACAATGGCTGTCTCATCATTAATGACTTATCACCGGGTTTGTAGCTAGAATAACACGACGGGTGCCACTAGTGGAACATGAACTGCTTACCATTCCGACGCACATGAGTTCACCCCCAGTTAGTGGGGTCCGTGTAACTCGATCTTTAGTTTTATGTGTATGTTTAGTAGATCGTTGTTTGTCCCCTTGTTCTTTTTCTGTTGGCCATTGTGGGGTTTCTCCTTCGATTAACGAATTCTGATGTCCCCTTTGGTATCTTAAAACTTTCTTGAAGAATGTATAGAATTTGATTTACGAAACTGTCCATTATTCATAGACGGAAAAATACATTAAAGCAAGAGTTATTGATACGGTATGACCAAAGTATGCAATGGATGTAATTGAACAAATTTTATAAAAGGAAGACTGCTTGCTATGCTATGATCCATGAACACAGACATGTTGTTAGTCCGGGTATTGTGAAAGTAGTTCCTTGTCGGCATATGTGGTTCAGTCGGGAGTTGGGTGGAGGAAAATTATCGACCAAGGTGAACCGAATGCATCTTTTATTACATAAAGGTGGATCGAGCACACCACATCACAAGCGGGAATCTAACCAAAACCTTAATGCGGGATTGTTGTTTTACGCCAAAGGAGAATTTTATCAGCTATATCATGATAGAAGCAAGTTACATTTGATGAGATGATGATGTCCGATATGTAGTTGAACCAACACGTTTAGTTGGATTTCTATAGTGCTAGCTCACTGAAACAATAGTTCACGAATAGACACTCGGACACATTCTGATTCTGATTCAACCAGTCTTTGCTCGTACTCTCTAATGTTGTATGCTTAGAGGAGAAGCAGCAAATACCAATCTTACAGTTTTTGGTTTGGCCAGACCAACGATCTACTACTGCACTCGATGTGAGAACGCAAACCATCACATCACCAATGCATTTTTTTTATATTTGAAATGTTAAGCGTATCCACACATAAATGATGTTTTGTTGTTTTATAGGAGTTTAGATGGTGTGAAATTGGTAAAAACAAACAATTCCACCATATTCTTTAACACGCAAATCGTTACTTGAATTATTTGTTAATTTATTGAAGGCTATGCATGTAATTTCCATCAAAATAATTGTTCATTGAAAGTGTCTTGTTTATCCATCACAGTTTATTCCAATAATTCAATCAACATGTAAGGCATATAATATGCATGAAACGCCTACAAAAACTGTCCGAGTTACCACGTCTGAAACGGTGGTAGATTGTCTGTTTGTATACACAATACAAAGCCTCTGTTCTTAAAGTATGCCCAACAAAATATCTTTTTAGTGGTCCATTTACTTCCAGCCAAGACACCACATTCGTTGGCAATATGGTATATTACAGGTGATGAAAATTTTATATCAAGTGTGACGCTCCGATCATACAACGTTAATTTCTTGTATGGATCGTAGTCCCCATACTCCTTTCCTGTTTGAATTTTAACTATAAAAGGTTTCGAACTCATCCTGTCCGGAGGAGGGCCTTCATGTATTCCTACCAGACTTGAATCGAACTGTCGTATTCCTACCATATTTAGATCAACATCCATGTGAGGCAGAGTATCTTTCATTTGAATTTCCACAGTGTAGGAATCTCTTAAAAGCTTACACAAATGTCTATGTCTTTTCCAGTGTCTCGACTGGCATTCCTTCGAGCAATACGTTGCCTTTTTGCATTTACTACATAACTTTAAACTGTTAGACGATTCATGGCAACAGCAGCAGGTTTTAATGACATTGAATACATTTCTAGGATGTTGAACACCTTTATCGTTATTTCGTCTAACGTTCGTGCTTGTAATAATAGGACGCCGTGAATACGGTTGTATTTCATCTTCATTGATTAAAAACATAAACACTGTATTTTCCTTTGTTAATTGTTTATCAAAATTTATCGCGTATACACCTGGCCCTGTATGATCACGTATAGTATTACCATCAATTAATACTGATGCAGAGTAGTTGGTTCCTACTCGGATTCCACCGCATTTGTTTTCAAAAATATCATTGTTTAATAAATAAATTGAAGACTTTGATTTTATCATCAAACCCCAAAGCCAGTTTTCAAATATTTTGTTGCTTTTTACTTCATACGAACCACCATCGAATGAAAGACCAGATAAACCATTGTGGCTTATCACATTATCAACAATGACAGATTTCGACCCACCTTTGGAATTCGATCCTAAGTCTTCTAATATCCCCCCACACCAAATACCTTCTTGTCCATTTCCCTCGATAGTATTTCCACTGATATATCCAATACCTCGAGGTCCAATAGCAACACCGTGAAGCTGATTTTGAACAATGACACAATTCATTGCTTTGATGGCACCCTCGTTGCGAGCCTCGATCCCCATTTGTCTCATGTTGCGTACAATGCAATTGGTCATCTCAATCAAGGACCCTTCTCCGACTGACAGAACACCACCGCCACCACATCTATCAAGAATGCAAGATTCTAAATACACTAATCCACCGTAAGATGCCACTATACCGGGATAACCAGTTTCGCCAGTTCTATAATTCCCCATTGACTGAGACTCTACTTCTTTGACGGACAGCTTACACTTTGGAGGATTTATGCACCCTTTATCTCCTTTACATTTTGGATACGCATTGCAACCTCTATTGCCATTTGAAAATGTACAATTATAAAATGTCGCTATTGAATTGGATTCAATTTGTATTTGATATCCTTCTGATACAAAGAAAATGTTTTCAAAATGAACATGAATTGTTTGTTCAATGTCAATATCTACTTCTAGCATTTGCTTAGAAGGACGACATACAAAAAATGCAGTCCCTGTATTTATTTCTACCCCATCTTCGATTCCAATAAGTTGGACACTTTTAGTCGTTAAAACTAACTTGCTAAACGTATATCGTCCTTTCCGTAACATAAGAGTTATGAAGGGCCTATCTGTCATTGACATAATTTCGTCCTTAAGACGTTCTGGCTTTTCAACAATTTTATAATTAATCCTAGGATAAATTATTTTCATCTTTAATTCCAAAAGACATGTTTTGTCCATATATGCTGCTATGGAGGCTGACGCTAAACCAACTGATTTCATGGTCGAAGGTAATGATCCATTATCTATTAAACCCGCAATTGCATATGCTTTACTACGATAAGCCTTCCAATGGTCTGAAGCTAATTTAATGCACTTGTTTGCGTCTGCTAAAGCTCTTTCATATTCTTCAATTTTGATATAGAGCTGACTCCTGTTAGATAGAAGTTTGTACAAAATGTCACCCTCAGAGCATGCTCTTATTCCCTCCGTGTAATATTGTAAAGCATCGTGGAATTTACACTTCAGAAATGCTTCATTTCCTTTCAACTTTAATTCATCTGGTTCCATTGGTACATGTGAAATATGTTGGTCATCTGTGTCATTTTCCTCCGTCATGACAGACGCAATGCAGTTCTGGATTATCAACCGGTCTTGTTGTAACAGTGGTATTTTTATTGCTGTCAGCTCTTTATATTCTGTTTCACTCATATCTAACGTAGTTATAATACGAATCATCTGTTGTTGGTCTTCAAGGGCCTTATCTTGTCTTTGATGTAGGCTATGAAAAACAGCTGTTGTTTGCAAAACTTTCATTGCTTCAAAATTAAAGAAAAAACTGTTCTTACGCTTCATCTCATTAGCGAAAGTTACTAAATGTCCCTTTAAAACAATTGCATTTGTTGCTACTTTGCTCCACATATAAAGTGATCCTCGCTTTATACATTGTTTGTTTCGATCTTGTAATGCATCGTATGGAGATGAAGTCGATGCTAAAGCGAAGTTCACCATCCTTATGGCATTTAGAAGTAGGATGTACTTGTCTTCGTTATTAATAGAATCCCTTATGACCTCCTGAACAAGTCTATGCACCGATAATGAGTCCCCACGAGTGGACTGGAACAAAGAAAATCGTGTTAAAATTTCAAGCACCTGTTTCAAACCCACTTCATCCTCTAATGTATCGTTGATATCTTCATCTTCAACAACAGGAACACCAACGTTGATGAGTTCTTTTGGAATATCATCGGGGAATAAAAAGGAGGTAATTTCCATCACCGTTTTTGCAGTAGTCCCCAGCCCTTCACTCATTGACTCTTGACATATGTAATCAATATTTAGCTGCCACGTCGTTTTAACAGTAAGCCTGTCACTACTTATTGATGCAGATTGTGTCGCCGTTTTCAACAATTTAAGCCTTTTCTTCTGGAAACGTTTAATATAGTCTTCAAATGAACATTTAATACTTTTAATATGGGCAGCTGCTTGTTCCAGTGCTAACGGGAGACCTCCTAACTCTTCAACTAATAATACAATGTTGGCGTGGTCTTCGTCCTTGACAAAACCGGTTCGCGTTTTCATGAAATCAACCCCTTCTATATTATTTAATACATTCAAACTGATACAGCTCTGCCTTTTAACAAATATTGATTCTTCAACTTGCGTTTCCTCCCTTCTGGTTGTTATAAGGATGTGACCGTGTGTATTGCGTTTCCATGTACCTAACAACAATTCTTTGACATTGTCAGATATATATTCTTCATCTGCGTTGTCAACAACCAGAAGCCATCTTCCTGTCAAATCTGATAACCATTTTAAAGTTCTTTTCAATGTTTCTTTTGAGTTTTTACCGGTAGTATCCACATCTATAGCTAAAGATGTGATTGAATCCTCCAATGCGTCACTTGACTCTGCAGACATCCAAAAGACTCCACTTGGATAAACGTGTTGAAAACGCCATGCAAATTCAATGGAAAGTGTCGTTTTCCCACAGCCACCTAAACCACATATTGCTTGTGTGTGCTGGACGATGTTATTTTGTTGGAAGCGTTCGATAATAAGTGCTAACTCTTTTTCCCGTCCTACAAAGTATTCATTACGGACTGGTGGGTAAAAGAAAACTTGGCCACTGGGCCTTGAATGCGACATATACTGTTGTTTTAAATCATTGATATCACTTTGTATTAAAGTTATGTGTTCCGTAGTTTTTCCTTCATTAATTTCTAAAGACTTTACTCTTTCGACTGTTATCATGTGTTCTGCCGATATTTCTTCAACCTTTCCACTAATTTTTCCTACTTCAAATTGTGTCTCCTTTAATTTTTGTACTTCACGTTTCTGTGTGATGCCAATTTATTCGGTTTGTATTGCTAAAATGTCAATTTCGTCAGTTATTGATTCTATTTTGCTATCAAGATGTTCCTGTCTCGTGTTAATGCTATCAACACGTTCACATGCAATAGTTATTGCTCCCTGTATATCTACTATCGCGTCATGAACATTGCTAAAATTTGAATCAATCCCAGTTTTCATTTTCAAGGAGTATTCAGCCAATACACTTGTTTGTTTTCTGATTTCCTGGACTACATCTTGTCCAATGGCATATCCTTGCAAGAAGCTAAATCCTATAAATGAAAATGACAAACATTTATAAAATAAATGCATTTCAAACCAAAAGAATCAATATAATAAACAATATGTTAACTAATTAGTTCTTTCAATTAGCACAATAAATTCACCCGTCTAACCTACATTCACACATTCGTGAATTACCGCTGTAGTTCGGTCACACGTGACATTTATTATGATGATAGAAATAGTCAACTAGTTATACTATATATCTTCAATCTACAATCTTTTTTTCTGTCAAACCTGCATTTTAAGAGGTCACCTTTGGAACAAAGAAAAGGTTGTCTCATAAGACAAATGATATTTTCAAAGAGGTTCCATTCATATGTAATTGTCTATGATAGGACAAGAAAAATATGCCCTTTAAATACAGGTGACCACACAGACAGGTCTGACAGTATTTGTATTTTACATTATGCTTGCGGAGAACCAGAGAGACATTGAAATGGAATGGTAAAAGCCTTATGAAACCTGAGGTGAAGTGCTAGCGAAGTATACCCATCTTTGTGTAGAAACACCCGTCTACACTGGACAAATATGTTCTCGATAAAAAAAATCTTACATTTAAAATAGTTTTTGCCAAGGTAAGAGTTGTCTATACCAGTAAGAAAATACGGGTACCCTTGTTCTCCAATCTTCCACGCATGTGGAATATTGGAATACAAGATACATGTAGAGAAATAATATGTTTTTATAATTCTGATACAAGCATACTGAAATCTAGAGCTGAAGGTCTCTCACTATTCTATTGAGTTTTTCAATAATGGGACATCTACAATGTATTATATATGCGGTACAAAAACTGAACACATGTTACGAACGATAGTGAATATCATCTTCTTTATTAATGGAGAGATAGAGGCTCATGTGAACCTCTGGATTAGTTTAAACTTTGAACACTGTGTACAAATACCAGCCTGAATTTAATTGCATCACATCGTTATTGTTGTGTATAAATGTTCTCACGCATTCCTAATGAGATAAACTTTGTGTGATTGGTTGAAATATAGCCGTTTGTTGTATAGTGTAATGATGTTTTTGTGTTTAAAGCCACTTGCAGCAATATTTCAGCTATATCATGGCGATCAGTTTTAGTGGTGAAAGAAGCCGAAGTACCCGGAGAGAACCACCGACCATGGACATGCAACTGGTAAACTTGATCACTTGCGGCTGCGAGTCGAGTACACCCTCTTTGTAATTTAAAAAGCCAGATGAGAACCCACGCCGTATTGGTGATAGGCTTGTATGAGTTGTAGGTAATCCTACTACCTTACTCATTGAGCCACCCCGGCCCTGTATAGTGTAATGATATTATCTTCTTCATTGAAGAGTTATAGTAGTAATGAAATATTTTATTAGGTAATACCATTAGTTTCCCACTTTGTCAAGTCATTCATCATTCTTGTTTCATCTGCAGTATTAAGCTGAAGGTGGTTTATCAACTGAAACATAATCTGGAATGACTCTTGATACTTGATAGAATCCCATTCTTGAAAATTGCAGTGGGCCCAAGAATTTCTAACATTAAAGCGAACCTGAAATTAATACAAATGTCGAGATATATACATTGTCTTTCTTAGAGATATAGATTTCGTCTCTGTTGTCGACTTAATTTTGGAACTGTTCTGGTGATGAGGATGTTTTGTTTTTACTATGATACTAGTATTGTATTTAAATTTGCGATATATATCATGTATCATATATCGTTGATTTCTTTTTCAAAAATAGATTTTTCTGAACAATTGTCCATTGAATGTGAAGACACTTGGTGAATACGCTTATATGACGACATCAATTAAATAACAGAGGAACTTTGGGACACACAACTAGCTTAACCCCACGCTACTTTCTTTACAATACCTGTAGCAAGCCAGCTGAGTGAGTAGTCATGTATATGTGTACTAGGGGTATTTTGATTCTAATTTTACGATTTTCAGTTTGAATTTGGGAACCTATTTTGAGATTTGATATTGTTTTACCTGTCATTTTAGTATATATGTAAGACTCAGATCCGTGTACGGCCTAAGATCCGTGTCCAACCATTACGTCATACTCAGATCTGTGTCCTCCCAAATCGAATTCCCCTCAGATCTGTGTCCTTCACTTTGACAGAAAAATGACGTCATAATAATTGACATTTGATAACGTCATTTGAGGTTGGCATTTGGAAAGATGGCGGAACCGGACAGTATACCTGATGACGGCTATGTTTTAGCAGCAAAAAGAAGAATAGGGATTAGTAAAGATCCAAACCCTGATTCGTTTTGGATCGATATGCCTTTCCTTATAAAAATTGCTAAAGCAAAAGAAGAAAATCCAAACTGGGGAGCCTAGAAAATTTTGGATGAGCTGCATGTCGCATACAGTGAGAGGTCTGTTAAAAAATTTCTCAATTTGTACTTTTACGATGTTGAATCCAAATGTTTGTACAGAAAGTCGCAGGATCTAAAAGGACACAGACAGTGGGGACTGCAAACAACTTTGAATTTGGTTCTTCCTCAACTGTACCAGATCGAGTGCTTTCAGCCAAGCCCAAGGTTATTATTTTCCGATAGCTAAATTTAAGAAAACTTTACATAGGTAGGAAAAAAACTAAGTACATGTAAGCGTATTATTCAGGAAATTTGTATTATGAGATATTTTTTGATAACTTTTGAAATATTTGGTTTCAGAGGGAAACGCTGTATTTTGCAAGAAAAAATGACTTTTGTCAAAGTACGAGACAAGCAAATTAGGATTAAAAAATGCACAAATCAAAACTAACTCTGCATTATAATCACATAATATGACTAATATGTATTTTGAATTCACTTGATATGGATTCATTTTATTCTTACAGGAAATTGTAGACGATAATGATAAGTTATCCATAGATCCGATGGCAGGAGCTAGCAGTTACTACAAGCGTCTGTATAAAAGGCGTTTCTCTGATCCAATTGAAGACAAAGAAAACCGCTATGGAGTAAGTGTCTCTGCTTGTAATGTAATGTGCACCATTTCAATAAAAATTTGCAATACGGGGCTATTAAGGCATCTATTAGTCACCCTTTGATGTTCAACTCACTTCTCTTTTTTATTTAGGTCTTAGAGTGAAATTTGTCTTTCCGTCAAAATACAATATATGTTAAAAACTACAAAAACGATCTCTTCGTCATGACAATGTTTGTAGGAGTTCCTTGTTTTCAATCTTTTTGTAGATTGTTGATTCGTGGACATATTGTTTTCATTTTGTTTTGAAATAAAAGTAACTATCAGTAATTAATTATAACAGGCTGCTTGATAATTTCATTTTATCATTTCCAGCACAATTGTGGATCATCTTTTAATGACGGATTACAACAATACTTTCAACAGCGGCAGTTGGAATTGTATCCGTTGGAGATCTTGTCCGAGACTAAGGAAACGTTGTATACCCCTGCTATTGGAGAGAAGCTGAAATTTAGACCAAATCCAGCAATGAACAAGGGAACGGCCGTTTTCAGTTCTGGATTCTGGGGAGACGGCGAATGTGATAATGTAAAGACAGATTTATCCCGCGGAAAGATTTTTGTAATCAAAGATATCAATTCTAATTTTACTTTCGAATTAAATAGATATCAATTAAGGCCATGTCAATAAATTATCTACTCTGTATGTTCCTGTGATAATTCTTCTTTTACATTGCCAGATAGAAAACAAATAATGGTATGTTCATGGTATGTACTTGATCTTTTTTCAAATGGTTTCATGCTGGTATCAGCAAAATTACCGATCACATAACTAGATTTGATTTGATTTTGATTTCTGGTGTTTTAACGCCACTTTGAACAATATTTCAGCTACATCATGGCGACCAGTTTTAGTGGTGGAGGAAGCCGGAGTATCTAGAGAGAACCACCGACCATGGGCAAGCAACTGGTAAACTCTATCACTGTGAGTCGAGTGCACCTTTTTGTAATTTACAAGATGTGATATAAATGTCCATGAGACAACAGTCCGTAAAAAAGGGAAAATACAAAAATATCATATAGAGAAGGTCTAATAGTTACAGAATTAGGATTAGAGGACACAGATCTGAGGTGATATGTTTTTAAAGCACATAGATCTGAGTATGACGTCAGAGGACACAGATCTGAGGAGATATGTTTTTGAAAGGTCATAGATCTGAGTATGACGTCAGAGGACACAGATTTGAGGGGACAATGCTTATGACGTAATGATTGGACACGTATTTGAGGGAAGGACACGGATCTGAGTCTTACATATATACATAGTAATAATACCTTACCAGGTCAGAAATATTCCGTACATTCTGAGGGAATGTATCTATGTTTATAATCATTCCTAGAAGAGCAGATATATCAACTGTCTCGTCAAACGCTGTGTAGATGGCCATGTTTGTAGCCAGGAATAACTTTGAGAAATCAACATGATTTCGTACTTTGTAGTCATACATTGATTTCTGGTGCTTGGGTATAATTTTGTTATTATTAATAGCTTCATAATTTAACATCTTGTTTGCGGTACCATATCTCTCGCGCTGTTGTGGATATGATTGTCTGTCAATTCCAACGCATTGCTTGTATATATTAATTATGATAGGTTCTGAATATATTCGTAATGTTGGAGAAATAATATTCTGCAGACATATACCAACAATTAGCCATCTTTTCTGATTATCTTCTAGGTCAGGTTTGAGAGCTGAAATAGTAAATTGTATACATGTATGATGAAATTCACTCTTTGTATCATGCTTAGTTTTTTATGCCACTTCCAACAGTATTTCAGTTATATCGTGGCGCGGTCTTTCTTTATTGGTGGAGGAAACATGAGTATCCCGAGAAAACAAACGACCTGTCGCAAGTCACTGACAAGCTGTATTACATGCTGTTGCATCGAGTACACCTCGGGGTTCGAACTCACAACTTTAGTGGTGATAGACACTGATACGTCGGTCCCTTCTATGTACCAGATATTACTTCTCACTAATACATTTTGCTTAATATTGGATTCAATTCTCAAATGTGTATATTGTTAATTATGATGTTATCATGGTCGGTTTATGACGTTACATTGATACACAAGTGGACTGAAACTCATAACTCGACTTAATTTAATTTTATTGAGATTCATACACCATTATCATGGACTTCAATATTGCATCTGTTGCATCGGATATAAGTTCTTGTTCTGAAAATATTCAGGAATACCACATATATTGGAGGCATCAGGAATTATTAAACTATTGAATTTGCTGTCTACTTCAACCAAGAGGCGATTATACAATAAAGGTAGTTTTGAAGGTCAAATGTTAAATTGTTCATTTTTAAATTTACTAATAAAATTGAATAACAAAAATTATACATAATATCGACATAAAGCATAAAAATACCACAGGGGTCAGTAGAAGTCGTAAATCTAATTAATAAGGACAGACAATACAATAACAAATAAAGACAAAAGGACAAAAAATACTCTAGAAAAAAGTGCCAAGAAAACAAAAGATTGAGAAACACGAGACATGCATTGTGATAACTAGCTAACATTGGCAGTACCTGCCCATGTGGTCACCTCTATTTAACGGTAACTTTTTTCTTTTCCTGTCATAGAAATCTCCTATAAGACCACGTTTTCTTTGTCTCAAATGTGACCTCTTAATACAGGTTTGACTGTACACAGTACATATTGCTTATACCTGGATTATTATGTCCTGCTGCTGGTATGTCTACTATATATGCCTCTAACTCGTGTGGTATGTCTAGCTGAGGTTTTATATATATCTTGCTACTTGCCATCGTTGGTCTAATCCTGTGTGTAGCTTCTTTACTTTATTATGTCATGTCGAGAATCTGACTTGTGCCTACCATGTTGCTAAGAATAAATGTTAGTCATAATATTAAAGATTAACATTAACATTGTAAAAAGCAGG
>MJUT01018027.1:38868-54770 GCA_002080005.1 Gigantidas platifrons | reverse complement strand
TTGTTGTTTAACTTCGCTAAGCCAGTATAACTAGAGTGAGAGGGATAATTGTTGTTTAACTTCGCTAAGCCAGTATAACTAGAGAGAGTGAGGGGGTAATTGTTGTTTAACTTCGCTAAGCCAGTATAACTAGAGAGAGTGAGGTAGTAAATGTTGATTAACTTCTCTAAGCCAGTATTACTAGAGAGAGTGAGGTAGTAAAGGTTGATTAACTTCTCTAAGCCAGTATAACTAGAGAGAGTGGGGGGTAATTGTTGTTTAACTTCGCTAAGCCAGTATAACTAGAATGAGGGTGTAATTGTTGTTTAACTTCGCTAAGCCAGTATAATTAGAGTGATTGAGTGATTGTTCTTGTTAGCTCACCTGACCCGAAGGGTCATGTGAGCTATTGCTATCACTGGGTGTCAGTCGTCTGTCGTCCGTCTGTCGTTAGCTTTTTGCATTTTAATCAACTCCTCTAAGACCACTGGGCCAATTTGAATCAAACTTTGGTGGAAGGGTCCTTGGGTGATCCCCTTTCAGAATTGTGTCCGACAACCCCCCCCCCCCCGGCTACCAAGATGGCTGCCGTTACTAAAAATAGAAAATTCAACAAAAAATCACTTAAAAATCATCTTCTCTGAAACTGCTGGGCCCATTGGGCCCAAACTATGATGGAATGGTCTTCAGATGGTCCTCTTTGAGAATTGTGTCCGACGACCCCGGCCGCCAACCAAGATAGCCGCCGTTACTAAAAATAGAAAATTTGACAAAAAAACACTTAAAAATTATCTCCTCTGAAACTACTGGGCCAGTTGGGCGCAAACTATGTTCTTTAGGTGATC
Source organism: Gigantidas platifrons (assembly GCA_002080005.1). Taxonomy (NCBI): domain Eukaryota; kingdom Metazoa; phylum Mollusca; class Bivalvia; order Mytilida; family Modiolidae; genus Gigantidas; species Gigantidas platifrons. The sequence goes on along the minus strand of MJUT01018027.1, from coordinate 53,946 downwards.
CCCTTTCAGAATTATGTCCGACGACCCCGGCCACCAACAAAGGTGGCTGCCATTACTAAAAATATAAAATTCGGCAAAAAATCACTTAAAAATTATCTTCTCTGAAACTGCTGGGCCAATTGGGCCGAAACTATGGTGGAATTGCCTTCAGATGGTCCTCTTTCAGAATTGTGTCCGACGACCCCGACCATCAACCAAGATGGCCACCGTTACTAAAAATAGAAAATTTGGCAAAAACTCACTTAAAAATTATCTCCTCTGAAACTGCTGGGCCAATTGGACCCAAACTATGGTGGAATGGTCTTTAGGTGATCCCCTTTCAGAATTCTGTCCGACGATCTGGCTGCCAGCCAAGATGTCCGCCATTACTAAAAATAGAAAAGGAGTGGGTATGATAAGGGCCGATTTTGGCCCAATCTCAGAAACTGTTTATATAGATATAATATTAAGCACAATCATTGAAAGGTAAGAAAAATAAATTTTTGGATGATTTCACTTTGTCCTTTGTTGCTTAGCAACGTAAATGGAGGAGGGCCCAATTAATCATTGGAAATTCAAATATGGTTGTTTTATTTTACATATCTTGTATAGTCTTTTCGACAAAATGTTATATTATGTGCATGTACACCCTACAAATGATATTTCAATGCTCTATGGTAGCATATAGTATTTTTGCGTAGTTATGTCACCATAGCAACGGTTTTGTAAACATCAAATTAATCTATATTATTGCAATTAAAGGTTGAATTTTGACATCTACGATATTTTGACTTGATATTTGACTAAGCGGTACACTTTTTTTCAAGCTATACACACTACAAATATCATTTCATATTCCAAAAATACATTTTGATATTTTTATTCATAGTTATGGCCCGTCCATAGCAACAGGTTTCCCTATGCACAGTATTTGCCTGTAGATCTCATGGACCTTTCATTTAATCAAGAAAACATTTCTACAACAGCACCTTAGCAGAAACATCTTATCATTTACTAACCAGTATATACAATGTATTATAATAATTCCTTAAACCTTACAATGTCCATAGTAACCAAATATTATCCCTAGCAACCGCAGAAACTCGTCAATGCTGAGCTCTGTAAATTGTTTTTTTTTCTTTTTATAACCGAATGTTGATCTTTTTATTTTTTAAATCAAGAGAGGAAAATATTCTCAGTAAATAGAATGCCAAGGGAACCAAGTCAACTGCACAACATGGTAAAGCAGTGCTACAGCCGTAGGAGAGGATATAATCCATGTTGAATAATACACAATTTAAAATGAATCCATGGAAACGGATGCCCTTCTAACTGAAAAACCCCTCACCCAATTAACCCCAAAATGACAAATTAACATAGACCTTGAGATGTCAAATCTTCTTAATTTTATTTTACCTGCATACCTTAAAAAACTAGAATACTATAATAATAAAACTAAAGAAAGTTGATCTGGTGATCACAGATACCCCCGCATTCCAAATTGTCATCCAGAAACCCTTAAAGCCCTATCTTTTAAGAGAAAATGGGCTATAATTCATGAACGGTAAATGGCAATTTCACCATACAGTAATTGAAATTAATCTGTATTTTATGGTACATTGCATTGTGTTAAAGTTTGAAAAGATTTGGTTAAGTAGTACCTTAAATATCATCCGGAAACCTAGAAAGTCCCTATTTTCTAAGAGAAAAAGGGCCATAACTTATGCACGGAAAATGTAAAATACACCATAACCAAACTTGACCTGTATCTTATGGTATACAGCATTGTGTTAAAGTTTGAAAAGATTTGGTTGAGTAGTACCTTAAATATCATCCGGATACCTAGAAAGTCCCTATTTTCTAAGAGAAAAAGGGCCATAACTTATGCACGGAAAATGTAAAATACACCATAATCATACTTAACCTGTATCTTATGGTATACAGCATTGTATTAAAGTTTGAAAAGATTTGGTTCAGCAGTACTTAAAATATCATTCGGAAACCTAAAAAGTCCCTATTTTCTAAGAGAAAAAGAGCCATAACTCAGGAACGGTAAATGTAAATACACAGTAATCGAACTTAACCTGTATTTAATGGTCTACAGCACTCTGTTAAAGTTTCAAAAGATTTGGTTGAGCCAAACTTTGAATATCATCCGGAAACCTAAAAAGTATCTATTTTCTAAGAGAAAAAGGGCCATAACTCATGAACTGTAAATGTGAAATACACCGTAATCAAACTTGACCTGTATTTTATGGTACACAGCAATGTGTGAAAGTTTGAAAAGATATGGTTGAGCAGTACTTTAATTATTATCCGGAAACCAAAAGTTTGACAGACGAACGGACGAACAGACATGAGGATCCCTATGTATCCCCCGACTCTCATCGAGCGGGCGTATAATAAATCATGAAAACCTCTGAAATCACTGTATGGCTAGAGGTTCAGATATTTTTTTCTTTAAATTAATAATACCCGATATACAATATCTTATAGTGGGGGAAAACAGACAACACAATGGCCAAAAGATATGTACTATCGGGGAATCATAATGCCCGCATATGATTGCTAAGCTATATCTAGTAGCTGATGTCTAGTCTTAAAGACACAGCATTTTATTGGAACTCTCAGTTAACAGTGACCTAACCATTAGTAAATACTGTTGTGTTTTTTTATCCAGATTCATTGCTTAATCATACATATCTAGTAAATGAAAATTGAACCTATTCCTACATAATTAGCCGTAGTGCTTAAGGGTAACACGGAGGCAACAATGACATATCAAGGACAATATCAGGCATTATCCAATACAAAATATCATTAATGTACTATCGTGACTATACCATTTATTATATTCAAGATCCTGACGTATATCCATAAGTTAACCAAAACCTAGGGTGCATGGTCGTATGGACGTGCAGATCGATGGACAAGGGTACATACTTGTACTTCTTTGTGAAAATGGTGATCAAACATAATAATGCTTATCGAAAAAAAATCCAATGTCATAGATGCATTAAATTCTTCAGTAGAAACTTCACTTCATTGTCATCATCAAATAACTTTTAGTGTCGGTGAGATTTGCACTCCAGTCATTACGAAAGTCAATATCCATGTGACGATCACATCACAGTAACCACACAACAATCTCTGGCCACAATAATGCAACATTTAGAAAGTCTTATATATTACCCTTTCTAAGGTTTATTTTTCTGAACTTTATAGTTTCTCCTTTTTCTGCTTTTGAGTTTTAATGTACATGTATAATATGCTATTAAGATTTGAAAAAAAAATATTCAGCCATATACGAACATATGTTTACCGTTAATATATATTTCTTTATGAGAATAAGTTGTGTTCTTTGTTTTTTCTAAACACTTTCATGGTTTAAATTGTATAAAAGTGATCAATTTCAGTTCATTATATAACGTTTTTTCAGTCGGCACTAAACAAGGCAACGATAGCAATGTTATTCTTTATTATACGATCCGTTTTCCTTACGTCATTTCTCTAACGTTATTTCTTTTTTATTTTTGTAATTAAAAGTTGTATACAATTAGTATGTGTTGCATCTCTGCTAAGTACACGACAGTAAATCATTAGAACAAAAACTGGTTGGCTCGGAATCATGATAATGTGTGAATCTCCATGTCTATCCGCGCAGCATTGAGATGGAACTAAAAATTCCAACTAAGTGTGTTAGTCTAGAACAAACCAGACAGCACCATTTTGCCATGGTATAGCTGAAGAATTGTTTACTTGGTGGTAAGCAACGATCACTTTTACTAATGATTAAGAATTTGTACTAGAAAATTATCAGCTAAATTTCTATCTTATTATGTTACCCAACATTTCACAATTTAAAGAACTGGGGAATATATAGCATCAATAGATTCATACATGCTATTTAATAATCAATATTGTTCCAAAGTTTTTAAAATGATGTTTGTGTTTTTTTTTTATTGTACGGAAAATCGTGTTTTTTATTCTCATTATGGTCAGTTCATAATTTACTTGCAATAATCCGTCAAGATTAAACTTCCATTCTAACACTCCAATGAATGAATACTGAAGTTCCGATATTAAATAAGCATCTGTATGTAAATGGTAATATCATGGAAAATGGGGAAAAACTTTAATATAATGATAATCTATCAAAATCTGAACATGTGAATTTCATTTTGTGTAGTGTATAATAAATATCAAGTTATTTTATTTGTCATGCTTTAAAAAGGTTTGCTCGGAGTAGTTAACCCAAAATGAAGTGCTATAATATATGGACATTTGATATTTTGTTTTAACGATTATTTTAACATTAATTAATGTAGGACATCAAAAACGTTTTATTATAATGCATAATGATTTTGTAAAAACAAAAACAACAAAAAAACAAAAAAACAGAAAAAAATCGGTGATTCGATCCTGACTATAGTATAATGGTCCCAGATGTTGTTATCGGCAGTTATGTGTGCTAACCATTATGCAACCGCCACGTGAATATTGAGCGGGTAGAATTAAGTTATATATAAATCAAATTGATCGGAAATTAACTTTGTGAAAGAGCTATAGGTAAGTCAAAATAAAAAATTTAATAATAATAAAAAGTAAAGGGACTACTAAAATTAGAAAGTTCTGATGTGTCGTTTACATGTCTAATTTCTAAGATACTACTGATCTGATTTTGACAGTATTACGTGATTTTTCCTTTTGGTTGTTTCTTTTGTTTTCTGTACTTTTTGTGAATTGTCGGGATAATATTAAAGTATCCTAACACATGAAATTCCACTGAGGGTTAGAAAAAAAACTCACGTCGGACTCGATGCAGTAAATCACCTCCAAAATTTAGCCGTTTTTTTTTCTATTTAAATAACGTCAAAACTTTTTCATAAAAATTGTTCAAGTTTACCATACTCCCTTAGCAAAACAACTACGATAAACCAACTTTATTTTGGATGAGATTAAATGGTCGATTTCTATTTCTGTCTATTACGGATGAAAACGGTCAAATAAAAAATGGCCGCTGACCTGAAATCTATCTTAAAATTATTTTTTGATTGCAGATTTCATACTGACCACACTCGGGTACCAACACAAAAATTAAATGAGATATGTGCTTATGTATATTAAACATCATACTAAAATATGCCGTTGGTACCCGCTTGTGGTTATACTGAAAATTGACATTAAATACACATTTCTTGTTAGATTTCATATATTTTCACGAAACAATATATTTTTCATTGACTAGTGTGACGTCATCGCACGTGCAAATATGATTGATTGATTTTTGGTGTTTAACGCCACTTTCAACAATATTTCAGCTATATCATGGCGACCAGTTTTAGTGGCGGAGGAAGCCGGAGTACCCGGAGAGAACCACCGACCATGGGCAAGCAACTGGTAAACTTTATCACTTGCGGTTGCGAGTCGAGTGTACCCTTTTTTGTAATTTACAAAATCGGGCGCGAACCCACGCCGTATTGGTGATAGGCTTGTATGAGTTGTTAGATCCAGCGACCTAACTCATTGCAAATATGGAAAATTGTTACCAAAATATTAGATGGGTTAAAGGTCTTATAAAATCAACAAACAATGAAAGCTATACGTTTTATTTATAATTTGCCTATATTTTAGGCCAATTTCTGCCCTTACTACCTACTACTTTAGCAAAAAAATCACTTAAAAATGATCTCTGAAACCGCTGGGTCAAATGGGCCCAAACTATGGTGAAATGGTCTTTAGATTGTCTAACTTCAGAATTATATCCGACAACCCCACCCGCCAAAGAAGATGGCGGCCATTGCTAAAAATAGAAGATTCGCCAAAATTCACTTAAAAATTATCTCCTCTGAAACTGCTGGGCCAATTTTGAGCCAGGTGAGCGATTACAGGCTCCTGGGAGCCTCTAGTTTAATGCCAAATGAGCAATCTTTTAGCCCTATCATGGCGAGAACAAGATACAGTCGATGAGACGATAATTAAGTCTACTTTTACTAGACCAACACGCTTAGCTTAGAGTGCTAGATCACTAAATCATGTCCGCGGGTAAACATGTCGCTCCACCTGACTTGTACACATTATCTTGATTCCGAGCCATCCAGAGTTTGACCCTGCTTCTTTATGCTACGTGCTTAGCGATGAAGCAGCATATGCCCATTTTAATGTCTTTTGTTTGACCCGACCGGGACTCGAACCCACAATCTACCATACTCGAGGCGAGCATGCTTTAACCATTACACCACCGATGCTATTGAGTATAATTAGATCATGGCTAAAATAAGTATCTGTTTGGTGAGATGATGGTACAATATATTGCTTTGTACTAGACTATGATATTGGTAGCTTACCGATACAGTTATCCTTATTCCATGTCATCTGGAGTCTATGTTTTCATTCTGTATTGCTGCGTACTCGCCACAGAATCACAAAGTAACAATTTTATAGTCTTTGATCAGATGTCGAACTCACTATCTTCCGAGGAGAGCATATTAGCACACCATCGAGAACTAAAACTATTGAGAGGAAATAATTAAAATGACTAAAACATAAATGAAAACCGGTGTTCTAGAACCATTTTCCCCCTAGCCATCTTTCCCCCCGGAAACATTTCTATATAGCCATCTCCCCCCTTCCTTATCAGGGGGACAAAATGGCTACTTATATAGTAGAATTTCCCCCCGGAAAAATGGCTATATATTGGGTTCCCACCCCCCTAAGTGTTATTTCTAATTTATTATAAATAAGTTATGATTTATTTGCACTGAGCAAACATTTCATTTGAAAAAAAAAGTTAAACGAAAAGCTATTATTATTATCATTATTATTAGTTCACTTGGCGTCCGTCGTCTGTCGTCTGTAAACTTTTCACATTTCAAGCTTCTTCTCCGAAATAATGGGCCAATTGGAACCAAACTTAGCAGGAATGTTCCTTGGATGGTCCTCTACAAAATTTCTGTTTTTTGTTCCAGTCGGATATTCAACATTGCTGCCAGGGCCAATAATATGCTCTGATTGGCTGAAATTTCAAAGATCTTCTTCTCTGAAACTAATGACCTGACTGAACCCAAACTGTAAATGAATGATCATTGGAATGTCCTTTACCAAGTTTCTGTTTTTTATGCCGATCGGAAATCCAAGATGGCCACCACCGCAGGACATAGATTAACATTGGACCCTATGGGAAAATGTTCAAATGCCTTCTTCTCAGAAACTACAAATATGATTAAAGCTAAACTGTACATGAATGTTCATTGGATGGTCCTCTACAAACTGTAGGTTTTTTGTTCCGATATGAAATTCAAAATGGCGGCTACGGCAGGACTTAGTTTAACATTGGACCCTATGGGAAAAATGTTTCAAAACGCTTCTTCTCTGAAACCACTTGGACAATTGAAACCAAACTGCCCAGGAATTATCATTGGAAGGTACTTTACAAATTTTCTGTTTTTTATACCGATCGAAAATCCAAGATGACCGCCACCGCAGGACATAGATTAACATTGGACCCTATGGGAAAATGTTCAAATGCCTTCTTCTCAGAAACTACAAATATGATTAAAGCTAAACTGTACATGAATGTTCATTGAATGATCCTCTAAAAACTTTAGGTTTTTTGTTCCGATATGAAATTCAAAATGGCGGTTACGGCAGGACTTAATTTAACATTGGACCCTATGGGAAAAATGTTTCAAAACGATTCTTCTCTGAAACCACTTGGATAATTGAACTAAACTGCCCAGAAATGGTCATTGAAAGGTGCTTTACCAAGTTTAGGTTTTTTATGCCGATCGGAAATCCAAGATGGCCGCCACCGCATGACATAGATTAGCATTGGACCCTATGGGAAAATGTTCAAATGCCTTCTTCTCAGAAACTACAAATATGATTAAAGCCAAACTGTACATGAATGTTCATTGGATGGTCCTCTACAAACTTTAGGTTTTTTGTTCCGCTATGAAATTCAAAATGGCGGCTACGGCAGGACTTAGTTTAACATTGCACCCTATGGGGAAAATGTTTCAAAACGCTTCTTCTCTGAAACCACTTGGGCAATTGAAACCAAACTGCCCAGGAATGATCATTACAAGGTCCTCTACACATTTTAGGTTTTTTATGCCGATCGGAAATCCAAGATGGCCGCCACCGCATGACATAGATTAACATTGGACCCTATGGGAAAATGTTCAAATGCCTTCTTCTCAGAAACTACAAATATGATTAAAGCCAAACTGTACAAGAACGTTCATTGGATGGTCCTCTACAAACTTTATGTGTTTTGCTCCGATATGAAATTCAAAATGGTGGCTACGGCAAGACTTAGTTTAACTTTGGACCCTATTGGAAAAAATGTTTCAAAACGCCTTTTCTCTTAAACCACATGGACAAATGAAACCAAACTGCCCAGGAAGGATCATTTGAAGGTCCTCTAAAAAGTTCGGGTTTATTATGCCGATTCAAAATTCAAGATGGCTGCCACCACAGGTCATAGTATTAACACAGGACCATATGGGGAAAATACAGAAATATGTTCTTCTCTGAAGCTATTGCACTGATTGAACCGGTACCTAAACTGTGCATCAATCATTGGAAGGTCCTTTACAAACTTTGTGTTTTTTATGTTGATCGAAATTCAAAGATGACTACCACTGCAGGACATAGTTTTTGCATAGTACCAAGTGAACGATACAGGCTCTTGAGAGCCTCTGGTTATTATTATTATTATTATTATTATCATTTATATATTTAGAGTAAAATACATACATTTTTTATTATGCATGATGCATGACATTGCAAGACATGTATCACCTACCCTATATCGCATCCCTACTCGGGTGCTATTTGAAGAGTTATACGTGATCAAACTTATACTACATGCTATGTCAAGCCTCGACCAATATCACCCCTAATATAACATGATGATGATGATGATAATAATAATAACTAGATGACATGGAGATGGAAACTACCTCTAAGGACCCCGCCGTTGCAAAATAAAGTCAATATCTAAAGAATCTGTTGGGTTACCAAAATTATCGTCCCATGAAAAACCCTAAGTTTGAGACCTTGACCTTTGAATGACAAAAATGAATTAAGTAAGACCTTCTCTCAGTGGTTAACAATCATGTAAAATATCATCCCTCTACAATTGGAGCGGATACGATTTTCTGTAGTTCACAATATAGGAGGGGTCCCATGAAAAGTTTGAGACCTTGACCTATGGAGGACAAACAAGAATATGATATGCGACACACCTTCTAATAGTAGTTAACAATCATGCAAAGTTTCATCCCTCTACTATAGAATAGAGAAATGACTGGTTATAAAGTTATGAAGCGGACACGAATGTGTTTCGGACGGACGGACGGACGGACAGGGCGATCACTATAGGGCGTTCGCCACTATATGGCGTGGCCCTGATAATCTGTTACATGTTTTTTTAACATTAATGTACCCTTTGGAAGTGATTTCTTCGTTTTGATATCCCAACATATTTTATCTGTGTTTTCTTTTCGAGGACTTAAAGAATTAGAAATGTATATATTTTTTCACTGTTTGTTTGAGTTGTTGTCTCTTTGACACATTCCCTGTTTCCATTCTCTATACTATATAAATAATGAGTTTCTTTTCATTTTTTTCAAATAAAATGTTTATACATAAAAATTAATTTATAACTTGTATTATGATGTGTGTGAATTCCCTTTGATGTTAGGTGTACAATAACTCATGATACCCACACAGAGGCGGGGCTTAACTGTACTACAACTTCCAGACTGAGATGTTGTAGCACGGTCAAAATGTACAACAACTTCCTAATTATTTCTAAAATAACAAGATACCAACAAAAAAGGATACAGTGAAAATTGCGCACATTTAAATGTCTCGAAGTAACACTAAACAGACACCAAACCATCAGAAAGCCCACTAAGAAAAGAAGAAAAAAATCTTAAGAGAAAAATTATTCGCTTTAATAAAGATATCGCATTAATTTCTGAATTTACAGTATTTGTTTACTGAAAGATACAAACAAACAAAAAACATGAGATTTACCCCCCCCCCCCTCCAAGTTAAACACCGGAATACAACTGAAATATCGCGCGATCAACAAATAAAATTTCATGAATGTCCGTTTTTTCTTGTATTCGTCATTTTTAATGGATATCCTTTTTTAAATATGCCCTGGAGTTCGGTATATTGTTATTACATTTTTTTCAGTATTGTTATTTCAGCTCGGGCTGACAAAAGTTAAACGTGTCAACATTTTCCTCACATTGTGCATTTACCGGATTTTATATAAGACAGTTAAATCCTAGGGGAATACTCACCAAAATTTTCTGTACCTAGACTCGTCATAGAAAATAAATTTCACCTCCCAAAAATAATAAAATTTTCAAACGCACCCAAAAAAATGCCTGTTGAAAAAATGAACCCCAAAAAATAACTCCGCATACAATTTCTGGTGCCAAATTTTGGTTTTAAATAAGCAAGAAATATGTCAAAATATGCATTTTTATCAAAATTACCTCATAAAAGTACCAATATTTCGAGTTACACCCCCACCCCAAACAGCAACATTTTGTACACCCAAGAAACAGTAAATCCGAAAATTTTGACCCTAAAGGTACAATAATTAATTTTTTTGTGAGTATCCCCCCCCCCCACTCTCTGGAAGTTAAATATATACATGTAATACATCAACTTCACTTGCCAGGTTGACAATTATGGCGAAATGTCTTATTCAGCTCTCTTTGGGCCATTCCTCCTTTATACGTTTTACACCGCGTAATTCTCATTTTCTATTGTTTCGCATGCCTGTGATAATGTTAAATCGTCTATTTCGTCTGCCGCAAACAAAATGTCGGGTATATTCCAACCGCTCATTTTGGACGCCCAGACTACACTGATTTCCCGCGATTAGTGTTTGGCTGCACGGGTTTTGATTACGTGACTTTAACACCGCGAAATTTTGACATGTCCATCAAATATTTTGACAGCTGCAAACTGACCAATCAGAATACAAGCCCGTTGTAGTACTGTATATCCAGTGCAACACCCTGATGTACGGTACTGTGTTCTCGTCGGCCATTGGCCGACTCGAACTGTACCGTACATCAGGCTGTTGTACTAGATATACAGTACTACAACTATAACTTATTTATAATAAATGAGATATATATTTGGGGGGGGGACTACTATATAGCCATTTCCCCTCCTATTTACCAAGGGGGTATAGCCATTTTTCCGGGGCGGGGGGTCTACTATATAGCCATTTCCCCGCCTATCCAGGTAAGGGGGAAAATGACTATATAGCCATTTTTCCGGGAGGGGGGTGGCTCTATAACACCGGAAACAACCAATTTATAGAATGTCCGATTGGTTTCATCGAGTTGATCAATAAATTTATTCTAACTTTCACTGTTATTATCAGAATTCCTAGAAATGAGATGTTCTTAACTAATTAATTTATTATCTATTGCAGTCAAAGCAATCTACATCTGAACGACGAAGAAGAAAATCAACATTATATTGTTTAAGGAATTTAGAATAAAAAAAAAAATATTCAGATACAGAAGTATGGATAGAATCTCGAAAATTAAGATTGTAATTGTAGCTGGATTCTGTTTATGTGTGGTGTTACTTAACTCTGTGTATGTAACACGTACGAACAAATATAAACACATGGCTGAAGATGAAATGCAAATAAAAAGAGAATTTTCAAATTTTTCGGAGTTTTTAAATTCACTTGTGAACTCTATGTACAAGACTTTGTCTAACAATGTTTCCATTTCTGTATGCATTCCAGCTATCGCTTCTGATATGAAGTCTAATTTACCTCGATTATTGCAGTCCATTAATATTCAAACACAAATACCTTTTGAAGTGATTATTGTGATGTCAAATATCAAAGAAAATGATTGTAAACCATTTAAACAACGTTTGAAGTCTGTTTACAACGCTTCAGTACTTCACCTACATTGTATAGTCAAATTACAATACCAAAGCATTTCCCGCCAAAATGCATCTTCCTTTGCTCGTGGAACTGTGATCTCATTCATAGATGCAGACGATGTAATGTTTCCTAATAGAATTGAAGTTATTAGTTCACTTTTCCGTAAGTTCAAATCTTTCATGGTTTTGCACGGATATTCAAATAAGGCGAAACCAATATGGAACAATGATTGGAAGGAAGCCAGAATAATGGACGGCATTAAACTCTTTGATATTGCTAAACAAACCAAACCTCACCATGCATGGCTTGTTGAAGAGATGATGCTTTCACAGGTGTCTGTATTTAGAGACGTGTGTCGTCTTGTCGAATTTAGAACAGATAAAAAGTTTTATAGGTCAGAGGATGCATGGTTTGTCAGAGACGTGATCTCGTATTTTGGGCGGAAGTCAAATACAGCCATTTTTATTAATTTTGCTTTGTCATGGCATGTTCCTCGTGAATTTCAAATCAAGAGACCATTCTGGCAAGTACCAACAGAGTTTCATATTCGTAAGCCATCACAAAATGATTTTGGTGATAAGTTTGTCGTTCGGTAGCGAGTCAGAAAACAGATTCCACATTACTTCTCGTTTTACAATATTATCTCTTTTTATAATTATTTTCTTTTCAAGTGTTAAAATTTATAGTTGTTGTAAATTTAATTAATGGAAAGAACCAGGCTTGTTTTATATTTTAATTGGTTTTTTTTATATTAAATGAAATAATTGGCGTTCATTTAAATTAACTTGTGTCACCTGCATGGTGATTATTTTGACAGTCGTCTTGCTTCACCTTGTGTATGGTTATCACAATCCCTTGAAGTAGCAGATTATGTACAACTTGATATGTTTTTATACGGTTTTGCAAAACCGTATTTACTTGTGGCCTTTCGGCCATTTTTGTTTGTTTACATGACAACCGTCATTATCTTATCACCTGTCGAGACAGAGATGGCTCATCAAAATATAGATCTGGTGCTTGTTAGATAACACTACACTTTGAATGTTACTACTTTTGCAAATTTTAAGATTACTTATTGTGTCTCAAATGGTAAATGTTTAACTATGACAAATTGTCAGGAGTATTAAAATGCCGATATTTATATTGTTTCTCTTGCTTGTATTATTACGCTAGTTTTCATTCATAAAAATATTCCGACAAGTAACATAAATTAACGACTTGTCCTACATTCAATTTTACGATAAATCTAGTTGTGTATCATTTATGTTCCCGGGGTTTTCATTTTTTTTGACATTGTATAATAATGCTTGATTTTTGTAACGCTTTGAGTATCAATTATTGTGTAAATAAAGGTATAATAATGCTTGATTTTTGTAACGCTTTGAGTATCAATTATTGTGTAAATAAAGTATTTATGTCGTTTCCTTGTAATGGGATTCCCCTTATAAGCTCATTAATTATTTCCCGCCATATACGACCGAAGTACGACCGTAAACGAAATAGTTCACAGTGATCGTGCGAAAATTTATGGAATCGGTTCTAATTGGTTTAATTTTGAGAACAGAATCAGCATAACAGAAATAATGAAAAACGTGGCATTGACGTAGGATGCTCTTTAAGCCTTTACAAAGATGCGAACAGTTACTGGCGTAGTAATTTATTCTATTATTTTCGCGTGGGTTTGTTGACAAACATTAATCAAAGGTAGAACACCATATGCAAAAGTGCATGATGAAATATAAGTAAGATCTAGCATAATTAAGGGGAGATAATTGGACTTATTGATATTTTTTTTTGTTCTGTGTTGGTGACCTCAAAAGCAAATCACCTCTTAGGGAACGACCATTTAACTTGAAGGGGGGGTTATGGCTTTTTCATAAAAAAATATTCTGATTCCCAATGTTGCTGAAAAAAATATTCTGATTTTGGTGGAGGAAAAAAAAATAATCTGATTCAGAGTTTTTGTCATATAACCTAATGTTAAATTCTGGAAAAATTTCGCGCTTTGCGCGACCCAATTTTTTTTTTCTAACTCTCGTCTTGTCCGAAAAAAAAAATTTCTAAACGAAAAAAAAAACCAACCCCCCCTGCAAGTTAAATGGTCGGTCCCCTATATGGTTTGTTTGATTCAATGAAACTTTAACCAAAGCTAGTACATCATATGAAAATGTGCATGAAGAAAAATAATTACGGACCTGCATAATCAAGGGGGAGATAATTGAACTTGAGGATACTTTCATGTTGACCTATGTAGATGACATTGTAAGAAAATCTACTCCTCTTTGGTTTGTAAGATGTCAATGCAACTTTAACCAAAGGAAGTAAATCCAATCAACCTGTGCATAATTATGGTATTACATGAAGGAGGGATAATCAGATTTTGCTGCATTATGTTGTCAAATTGGGCCACAGAAGTATTCTTTTGTGGCGTGGCCACAGTACTAGTATTGCATTGGGCTTCATTTCAACATAGGAGTCAAAATCTATATAAGTAAGACACAAGTTTCCTTATAAAAGAAGAGAGAAACAAAAGTTGATTCTACTCTATAAAATAATAAATGGTTTAACTCCAGACTATATGAATGATATGATCCAACCATATACAGAAAATATTCATGATTATAATTTACAACAAATATCGGGGGACAATTTTAGACTACCCTTTTGTAATACTGTCTCATATAGCAAAAGTTTCATCCCTAGTATGTTACGACTCTGGAATAGTCTGCCTGCCTCAACAAAGTCAAGTCCTTCTCTTAATATATTTAAGACAAGACAAGCCACGCTGATGTCGTAAAACTACCCTCAAAACAATTGGGTGTGTTCGATTTATTAGGTAACAGCAGTCTGTTTGATTTAGTGATTCCGTTTTCAAATCTTTAATTAGTTTTTCTATTTGCTACAGTAATAATTGTTATAGAAATAAAGTTTAAAATATGTATATATATATATATATATCTATATATATATATATATGGTGTTTGTTTAAAGATATAAAATCTACAAAGATGGAACTAAGTTTCCTCATAATTTATAAAAATTGTTGTTAGAAATTATGAAAAAATGAGTTAAATCTAGGTGTAAAATAAAGCATAAACAGGAAAATACAGTTGATTATTGTAGTTATATGAAAATATGTTGTATATATAATA
>MJUT01018027.1:23925-34249 GCA_002080005.1 Gigantidas platifrons | reverse complement strand
ATTTGAGTCAGACGATTTCAGTTTTCTACTTAGCAGTCCATCTTCAATTATCAAATTTTTCCATTGGCCCCATAATGACTTCACTACAAACCCTTCCTTCTTTATTTCGTCATATGAAGGTCTAATTTCGTTTTCTACCCATCCTTTTACTACTTGAATGTCCCTATCACTTTGTTGAGCTTTTAGAAGACTAACTTGTTCATCAGATTTTGACGGGCTTATCTCAACAGCACTATGTACTGCTTGTTTGTCTCTTCTTTTGTTACAATGTTCACATTGTCGACATGGCATGCGGCTAAGACTATCGGCATTACCATGTTTAGTGCCAGGTCGGTGTTGTATATCCATATCAAATTCATATAATATTTCTAACCATCTAGCCATTTGTCCGTCTGGATTCTTGAAGTTTAGCAGCCATCGAAGGGAACTATGATCGGTGCGGATCAAGAACTTTCTTCCCAAAAGATAATGTTTGAAGTACTTGGTGAAAAATACAACTGCTAATAACTCTTTACGGGTGACACAATATCTCCTTTCACTTTTTGTTAGACGTCGACTTGCATATGAAATCACCCGTTCATGGCCATCTTGTATTTGTGACAGCACAACGCCAATTGATGTCCCACTGGCATCAGTATCTAAAATAAATGATTGTTTAAAGTCTGGGTGCGCTAAAATTGGAGCTGACACAAGCTTATATTTCAAAGTCTCAAAAGCTTGTTGGCAACTGTCTGACCAACCGAAATTTGTGTCTTTTTGCGTGAGCTTGTGAAGCGGTTTGGCTATTTCTGCAAAGTGTTCGATATACCTTCGGTAATAACTACAAAATCCGAGAAATGACCTAAGCTCAGTGATATTTGCTGGTTCGGGCCATGTTTTCACAACTCCAACTTTCCGAGGGTCTGTAGATATACCATTTTCCGAGACAACATGTCCCAGATATTCTACCTTTCTTGCAAACAACGTACATTTCTTTGGTTTCAATTTAAGCCCTGCAGAGAGCAATCGTTCAAATATAACGCTTAAATTTTCAATCATGTCTTCGAACTCCTTTCCAAATACAATGACATCATCCAAATATATTAAACAAATGTCCCATTGTAACCCTGCCAATACTGTTTCCATTAGGCGTTCGAATGTAGCTGGAGCATTACATAGACCAAACGGCATAACCTGAAATTGGTATAACCCTTTCCTTGTTGCAAATGCAGTTTTCTGACGATCCTTTGGCTCTACTTCCACCTGCCAATATCTCGAACAACGATCTAAAGTTGAGAACCATTTTGCTCCCGACATCTGATTTAAAGAATCATCTATTCTCGGGAGGGGATATGCATCTTTAACAGTCACCCTGTTAAGCTTTCTATAATCCACGCAAAAACGTGTAGAACCATCCTTTTTCTTTACAAGTACAACGCCTGCAGCCCATGGACTGGATGATGATTCTATGACATTTTTAGCTAGCATGTCTTCGATAGCCTTATCATTATCCTCTTGTAGATGGTACGGAACCCTTCTTGGTGGCTCCTTAAATGGCTTTGCATTTTCTATTTCTATCTGATGCTTGATGAGACTAGTTCGACCATAGTCCGCGTCATGCTTTGAAAAGATGTCAACATATCTGTTTAAAAGTTTTTGAACCTTTTGTATTTGACTAGCTGAAAGGTCTGTTATGCATGTCCCATATAAATTTATCAAATGATCAGGCACATCACTTGATACCTGCACATGACTACTTTCCTGACTTTGTTGTTCTATTAGAGTGCTTTCAGCACTTGGAATGTCGTCTACGGGACTAACCTTAGCAATAACTGTACCCCCATACAACGTTTGGGACTCAGCAGATATATTCATTAGTCTGAGGGGTATGGTCTTATCGTTGCTGACTAGGGCTCTGCCAACCAAAGCTTTTTCTGTTTTCCTATAGTCATCAGTTGGCTCGACAAGCCCTACTTTGAAAGAGTCTGGGGCACCGTTTTCTACCTGTCCATTTACAATACTTTCTCTACGTGGTGGTAATGTTACTGTATCCAACACGACAACTCTGTAACAACCTATCTGACCAGCTATTTGGACATTTATTTCCTGCCCCTGAACTGTGATTATGTTCCGTTCTATGTCAATAGCTGCGCTGTGAGCCCTCATAAAATCTAACTCCACTATTCCGTCAACGTTGATATTTGCTATCACAGCGATGTTTGAACACTGAAAATTTTCAAACTCAAAGTCGGCAATAGTTTTACCCATGACTTGTAAAGACTCTCCATTGGCAGTAAGAATTTCTCTTTGTGATGGAGACAAGCTAACATTGGACATTTGTTTGTATAGCTTGGTGTTTATTATTGTTACGGTAGCTCCCGTATCTATCAATAAATTAGCTACGACACCATTGACTTTTGCTTTCACAAACATTCCAGCTTCTGCTGACAACTTATGTACGCCTACCGTAGCTGATGTTTTATATGCCGGGTTCTTGCCAGAATTCTTACTCTGGCTAAATGTTGGTGTGCCACGTTTTGGGCTACTGGCACTATTCTGTACTCGAGGCCTTTGGGGACAATTTCGTTTCATATGATCAGATTTACCGCATACATAGCATTTGTAGTCGCTACTACCCAGATTCTGCTTCGAATTGTTTCGGTATTCTGGTCTAGCTGGCGTACTTGACTTTAAACTTTTTACCTCGTTCTGAAGGTTTGTCAGGGTTTTTTGCATACTCTTTAATGTTTCACTGATATTAATGTTGCTATCAAATGTTTCCGACGCCACTCTTAGATACCCCTTTCCTTCAGTTTTCTTAATCTCTGCCTTATTAAAAGCCTCTAGTTCGACTGCATGCCTTACAGCATCATTAAGGTTAACAGGTCTAGCTTGCTTAATTCTTAACCGCATATCTACATCAATAAGAGCGTCAATAAATTGCTCTTTAGCCAATGTTTCTCGGACTTCGTTTGGGGCGGTTGGATAAGCAAGGTTAGCTAGTCGCCGAACATCTTGTCCCAGTTCTGGTAATGTTTCAATTGCCTTTTGTCTTCGTTCCCTCAGCTGAGTTCTATACAGCTCAGTCTGATTCGACGGGGAAAATCGTTCTTCTAATGACTTTATCAGCTCCTTGTAATTTTGTCTCAACTCAAGAGGCAAGTTTCCCAACACACCTTGAGCCTGGCCTCTTAAAGACACGGCCAAATACAACTCCTTCTCTTTTTGTGACCACACATTAATTTGCGCACATGCATCAAAATGCGACTTATAATCTATCCAAGGGCCTTTCCCGTCATAGGGTGCTGGCTTTACAATGTTCTTAGTTTTGAAGTCTTGCGACTTCTTTCTTTGAGACACGTATCTATCTCTAATTCCGAGATCATCATTTTCGTCCTCACTGTCCATGCTGTCAACGACTTTGTAAGTTGGTGGTTTAGCCCGTGTGCCCATATCAAACGGCGATACATTGCTCTGTCTTGGCCTCTCATCTGTTCGCCTTGATGAAGCTATGCCCGAATCACGGCGTGTATATCGGGTTATTGGTGTCTTTAACTCTTCAACCCGGATGCTTCCTATTTCTTTATTTATCTCATCTATTTCCCGACGAAGTTGTTCTTCGCTCATACTAAGCTCTGAGTCATACAACAAACTCCGGTCTTTCTTACGGGACATATTAAAAACTGTAAGCCAAAAACTAGTTTAGTCGACCTATCAAATCCCACCGCTGTGCCACCAAATTGTGTAACGTGCCGAGCGGAGAGGCTTACAATATCTTTGAGTGGCTAATTGATTCGTACCAGTTTCCTGGGATCTGATAGCGAATAACTAGCTAGCTTGATGTATAAAACCTAATATGTCCTATTCTCTATTGTAGTTGTCAACAGTAAACCTAGCAAGAAAATATCACGTATCCTATTACTATATTAACCTGTGCGTCGGTCCTGTGCGTTTTACGCACGCCACTTAGTTAATTCACACTGTGCATTTTTATAGCACTTGTGCGTCAGTCCTGTGCGTTTACGCACATCACAATAGCTACTTCAACCTGTGCGTTTACGCACGCCACTATAGTTAACTCTACCTGTGCGTTTTACCCTCGCACTTAATGCCAGTTTAACCTGTGCGTTTTCAGCACCCGTGCGTCAGACCTGTGTGTTTTACGCACGCACCAATGACTGGTTCAACCTGTGCGTTTTATCCTCGCACCTATTACCAGTTTAACCTGTGCGTTTTCCGCACGCACCTATTACTAGATCAACCTGTGCGTTAGTCCTGTGCGTTGACGCACGCCACTATAGCTAATTCAACTTGTGCGTCAGTCCTGTGCGTTTTGACGCACGCAACTATAGTCAATTTAACCTGTGCGTAAAGCTGAATCAAGTAACCAAGAGCGAATAATAGTATTGCTTAGGCTATTGACCAAACATGTTGCTCGACAGAGCAACGCAAAGTGACCAGACACGCTGCGACAAGCGTTTATATACCCTACTTTGGACTATACCATTTTATACAGACGATTCCAAAAGTCGGCATCATCAAAACGATTTTATATAACCCAATTATAACCATAAAGCGTGTAAAGGACCAGACTATTTCCGTGTATTATTTCATATCCCAACCCGTTTATGATTCTTTTAGTTATCGTAGTAATTATAAACAATAAAAATATAAACTATTTGTATGCTTAAAATGCTATATTTAACCAACCACTTGATAAATAAGAATGGTCTACTGTTTCGGAAATTGTAAATTAATTATTTGCATGCCAACTGTGTATTTTAAACAATTAAAACAATGTAGACAAATGGGGGAATTCGTGGAAGTGGGGAAAGAAATTATACGGTCAAGTGCGTAAATTATCACCTATATATATAGTCTTAATTTATTCTTAGAATTTGCATACGCATTTTAAATGCGTGTTAACTAACTTTGTCACACAAATCTTAAACTGTTTAAACATTTTAAACTGTAACAGTATTTTCACAAATGATGGACCATGATTGCAAATATCGGTACTCTACCTTTCACATGACTAAATTAACTTATTGATATTCTATTTATAATTTATGTTGTTTTATAAATATATTACATGTATATATATTATCATAAATCTCATATTTATACTATGATTACCTACTGCATGCTAAATTAAAAAAAAATAAAATAATAATAATAATAATAATGATTCTGAAATGAATTCTTTAAGTATTTAAATTAGATTAAGAGGTAATAAATCTTGCAACATCTTACACTTGTAACACTTTTAGATAGCAACGAAGAGTATTAAAAAAAAATGTAGATCTCATATCAGCCAAATTGTCGATAAAACATAATCAATGTTCAGAGCTAAGCTGCGGTTTTGCGTGATTACGCAAATAAAATTAACAAAAACCCAATTTTTCTATTTCCTTTGCGTTGTTGAACCCAATTCCATCTAGATATAACCCTATTCTTCGTTTAATGAGTGCTTACTTCACTCATTCATTTTTAGGTAGTTGCGTAATTAAAGCATATATCGTATGATTTCTGTTGCGTGACATTTTACTTTCTCTTTCACTCATCAACACTCGTAAGATTACAAATCTCCCGAGGTTTGCCGAACGAAATAAATTTTGGTTCCCTGCTAGAATTTAGTCTTGTTTGCCTTGAAATTATTGTAGCGGTTTCAGTCTATTATTATGAATCGTCGAGGGAGGAAGAAAGCTCATTTACGGGCGAATTATTCTATCGCTAATAGACAGATTCAAAAGCCATGGTTACACGAATTTTAGATACACTGATTGAAAATGCTCTAAATCATAGCAAAATTGTTGCAACAGAAATCATTGACGATATCTTCCCCATATCTTTTCATTAAGAACTTTAAGAGTTCATGATTTGAAAGATTTTAAGGCAACTGGATTCACACTATATATACAGGTATGAATGTTCAGACCAAGTCTTAAACTGTGAATGTTTAGTTTTTGTGAACTATGAAAATATAATACTCCAATGGCGAACATACAATCAATGCCGTAACCAGCAGCAATATTTAAAGAATACAATGTACATCAGGAGAATAAAACTGAATGTAGTGATGTATACATTTTCAATGCCTGATATACCTGCAACAAAAAAGCAATGCATGTCATGTACAGAGAGTAAAATACCCAATTCAATTTATTCATGGTGGGTAAAAAACCCAATTGAATCTTATTCTGGTG
The DNA here is from genome assembly GCA_002080005.1 of Gigantidas platifrons. Classification (NCBI taxonomy): domain Eukaryota; kingdom Metazoa; phylum Mollusca; class Bivalvia; order Mytilida; family Modiolidae; genus Gigantidas; species Gigantidas platifrons. The sequence goes on along the minus strand of MJUT01018027.1, from coordinate 28,064 downwards.
GGTGAAAAATTTGAAGTAAAACAGTTAAAAGTAGATCACCCAATGGAAATGCTAAACAGGTGAGTTAAAAACCCAATTTAAGAAACCTTATCTGGAGCTCTGAATGTTAATTACTTATCAATAACTGAATATATGAGATTTCTAACTCAATCTAATTAAAATTAGATTGTTTCTGACTGTTATTGTATACTCGAGTTATTCCCCTTTGAGTATGAAATATTGTGTATTGTAAATTATTAACTGCATACATTGTTGATTGTTGCTGTTACCTTGTGTATGGAGAGGATTTATATAGGCTATTGCCTGCTATCCAATCCATTTCATTTAGTTATGAATAAAATATGTTTAAATTAAATTACCAGAGCCTATGGCTTATACCAAGTTAATGACATTTAGTGGTTCATCTTGTCAGTAAGATCTCTGTCACCTGGCTCTTAACCCATTCCACATTTGAGTGAACATTTTATTGAGAAGTTTGAGATATTTGCTATGATGGTTGATTTAGTATAGTACATGCCAGTCATAATATAACATATAACCTTGACCTCATTGACATAGTTAAGTTGATACCCTAAATACACAGACTGGTTACCAATTATTGGTCAAATGATTCATCACGAAGTATGCCGAACATGTTATGTTCGTCATATATACTTAGCACTGCAAAATAAAAAGCCCAAGTATGTCTGAGATGCACAAAGAGCTACACTATCACTTCTCTGCAGCATTAAAGTTGGTGATGTATGTTAGTATGGAATGTCTGCTTATTTGGAAATCATCCATTCTTGGAATCACAGCTAATATAAAGTTTCAAGGCAAAACCGTATATCAGCGCTTTTGCGCTTTGATTTAGCTCACCTTGCCAAAGGCAATGTGAGCTTTTGTCATCACTTGGCGTCTGTCGTCCGTTAACTTTTCACATTTTAATCTTCTTCTCTGAAACCCCTCAGACAAATGAACTGAAACTTGGTAGGAAGCATCCATAGAAGGTCATCTCTAAAGATTGCACATTTTGTCCCGATCCATTAACAAACATGGTTGCCACAGGCAATTCTTGTTTGTGATTGGCCGATTTTTAACAATCTTCTCCTCTGAAAGCATTTGGCTAAATGAATCGAAACTTGGTAGGAAACATCTATGGAATGTCCTCTATGAAATTAGCTCATTTCGTCACGATTGGTTAACAAACATGGCTACCACCTAAACTTGGTAGGAAGAATCTATGGAATGTCTTCTATGAAGATTGCTCATTTCGTCCCGATCGGTTAGCAAACATGGCCACCACATGCAATGCTTGTTTCTGATTGGTTGATTTCTAAATAATGTTCTCCTTTGAAACTGCTTAGCCATATGAACCGAAACTTGGTAGGAAACATCTACATGTATGGAAGATTCTGTATTAAGTTTCCTCAAAGCATAATGAAAGGTGAGCGACACAGGATCAGCCCACATTTCATGTAAATCCGCGTCATGATTGTTTTGATTTCAGTTTAGCTCACCACAGCCAAAGGCTCAAATGAGCTTTTCCCATCATTTATCGTCCGTCAACTTTTCACATTTTGATCTAAAAAATCTTGGGATGCCATAATTCTTGGATGGTCCTCTCCCAAAATTGTGTCCGATGACCTTACACTATATCCAAGATGGCTACCATGCCTTCTGATTGGTTGAAAACTTTGAAATGTACACCACTGGGTGAAATGAAACAAAATTTGTCCCAAGTATTCCTTGGATGGTTCCCTTTCAAAACTTTGTCCGTTCGCTCCATCAAATATTGTATTATAAAGCTGTGTCCGTTCGCCCCATCAAGTATTGTATTATAAAACCGTGTCCATTCGCCCCACTAAGTATTGTATTATAAAACCGTATCCGTTCGCCCCATCAAGTATTGTATTATAAAACCGTGTCCGTTCGCCCCATCAAGTATTGCATTATAAAACCGTGTCCGTTCACCCCTTCAAGTATTGTATTATAAAACCGTGTCCATTCGCCCCACCAAGTATTGTATTATAAAACCGTGTCCGTTCGCCCCACCAAGTATTGTATTATAAAACTTTTACAGCATTATACTAATTTTCCGACATCCGATTTAAATAGCAGGCAACATTTTGAAATTACATTTAGATTGATAAAATACAGGTCGAGCTTGATTTTGAAGTACCCGACATATCGTTTTAGAGTTATTCCCCTTTATATGTAAAAGGATGGTGATCTTGATTTTAAGATATATATTATGTCAAGTTTCTCATATCCGATTTGACTAAAATTTTATGACTACATTTAGATGAAAAAAAAATACAGGTTTAATTTGGGTTTTAGGATATCAAAGCAGACCTTATCATCATCTCGTCAAAAGTAACTCGTTCTCATCGTCATATAGCTGTAAATGAGTTGAATGTCAATTGTACAACTAGTACTCCAAGAGAGATAACTCAAATTATAATCGAGTGTTTATAGCTCAGCTGGCCAAAGGCCATGTGAGCTTTTGTCATAGGTAAGCGTCCGTCGTCCGTCCGTTAGCTTTTCACATTTAACTCTTTTTCTCTGAAACCGCTGAACAGATTTCAACCAAACTTGCCATAGATGTTCATTGGATGGTCCTCTACCAGATTTGTGTTTTTGGTGTAGATCGGAAATTCAACAGGGCTGCCAGGGCCAATAATGTGTTCTGATTGGTTGAAACCTTGAAAATCTTCTTGTCAGAAACCACTAAGCCAATTGAATTGTGACTTTGCAAAAATTATCATTGATTGGGCCTGTACTAAACTTGTGAATCGTTTGCCGATCGGAAATTCAAGATGGCCGCCATGACTCGACTTATTTTAACATTGGACGCTATGGGAATTTCACATGTTCATCTTTTTTTCTGAAACCACGAAACAGATTTGAACCAAACTTGGCAGAAATGTTCATTAGATGGTCATATACAATATTTTTGTTTTCGGCGCTGATCGGAAATCCAACATGGCTGCCAGGGCCCATAACGTGTTCTGATTGGTCGAAATTTAAAAAATCTTCTTGTTAGAAACCACTAAGCCAATTGAATTGTGACTTTACAGGAATAATCATTGGGTGGTCCTGTACTAAACTTGTGAATCGTTTGCTGATAGGAAATTCAAGATGACCACCATGACTCGACTTAGTTTTAACATAGGACCCTATGGAAAAATGTTTAAAAGTCTTCACCTCTAAAACCAGCAAGTCAATTTAAAGCAAACATGGCATGAATAGTTCTTAGGTGGTCAACTTTCAAAATTATGTCCTGTGAACCCAACCTCCATCCAAGATGGCCACCATCAGCGGACATAGTTTTAACATAAGACCCTATGGGAAAATTGTTTAAGTCTTCTCCTCTGAAACCAGTCAGTCAATTTAAAGCAAACATGGCATGGATGGTCCTTGGGTAGTATACTTTTAAAATTGTGTCCGGTGACCACGACCTCCATCCAAGATGGATGCCATGAACAGACATGGTTTTAACATAGAACCCTATGGGATTTGAATAGTAACTTAGATGTATTCGGCATGCAGACATTCTTAAGAGGACTTCGTTATGTCAGGTGAGCGATACAGGCTCATCTGAGCCTCTAGTTTACGTTTAATACCAGTCGTCAAGAATTATGAAAAAAAGAGTTTTAAATAGTAGTGATCAACAATTCTACCAATATCAACAACATAAACAACTACTATGTACCTGTCATATCAAACAACTACTATCTACCTGTCATATCAAACAACTACTATCTACCTGTCATATCAAACAACTACTATCTAGCTGTCACATCAAACAACTACTATGTACCTGTCACATCAAACAACTACTATGTACCTGTCACATCAAACAACTACTATGTACCTGTCATATCAAACAACTACTATGTACCTGTCATATCAAACAACTACTATGTACCTGTCATATCAAACAACTACTATGTACCTGTCATATCAAACAACTACTATGTACCTGTCATATCAAACAACTACTATCTACCTGTCATATCAAACAACTACTATGTACCTGTCATATCAAACAACTACTATGTACCTGTCATATCAAACAACTACTATCTACCTGTCATATCAAACAACTACTATGTACCTGTCATATCAAACAACTACTATGTACCTGTCATATCAAA
>MJUT01018027.1:4410-23843 GCA_002080005.1 Gigantidas platifrons | reverse complement strand
AAACAACTACTATGTACCTGTCATATCAAACCATTAAACACAAAAAAAAACCAAATACGACGGAAATCCAGGTCTTGGGTTGGAGACAGAAATAGTTCCTAGAAGAGAAATTAGATATTACATATGTTCTCTATTGTTAGATCTTTTATATACAATTGTATGTATATTGTTAGTTCTTTTATATACAATTGTATGTATATTGTTGATCTTTTATATACAATTGTATGTATATTGTTGATCTTTTATATACAATTGTATGTTCGGAACTCGGGGTTTTACCATTCGATATTTGGTTTTCTCTCTAGTTATCGTATTTCTAAGTATAAGGAATCATTCGAAAAAAGCTAAAACCCCGAGAGTTCCGAACTTCCGTTTTTATAGGTGGCGCTGTTACTTTCACTTTGTGTCCCATGACGTTCTCTACTCGGGCGAATTCCTGACAAAAACCACCACTGCGCCTTCACAAGAGGTAGTCGAGGGGAGGTCATGACATTTTTTGAAAAGAATAAGGTCTTGGGAGTTGAACCAAACAGGGTTTTGAATATATTAGAAGGAATTTATAAAACAAACACGACTTGAAGCGAACGGGGGTAAAAAGAGGTGTCCACCCTTGTATATGTTTATGCATTGATAGTATATTTACGTGACAAGGCCCTGTGATGTAGCTAGTAAGAAGGAAATGGAAGTCCAACTACCTGTCATTTTGTGAATATTTGACAAAAATATTCACCCCCAACCGACTTTTCGTCGCGGGGGCATACAAAAATGACAGTCCAACTACCTGTCATTTTGAGAATATTTTATGAAAATCAAAATCCTGTGGACATGCACACCTCCATTATGTGTATAAACATCCTACAAAATATTAAAGCTGTAGCTCCAAAACTGTAGGAGGAGATAGCCGAACAAACCATATATCTATATCCGGACGGAGAAACGGACGGACAGACGGACGAACGGACAAGGGTAAATTAATATTCTCCCGACTCTTCGTCGCGGGGGCATAAAAAACACAATACAGAAAACTAGAATGATGTGCAACACGAACGCCATCCAAAAATATGTAGGAGAAAGCAGGTGCTTACGTAGGGTACCAGTTCCTGTTTCTAGACAACCACCGCATTACTCGTATAGTCAAGTCGGGTAACAGTACGTCTTGTCGGTGATAGAGTAAAGAAAGAAAAAAATTACGTCAAAGGGGAAAGATCCATTGCCATTTTAGAAATTGATATTTCGTAATGGTCAACCAGTTCATGATGAAGACAGTAGAATTTGTGGAGCGATGAGTTAGCAGCTTTTGTGTCGGTAGCTGAGCTCTTGTCAAGAAATTCACTGTACTGGGCACACATCCTAAAATAACAAGTGAAATGTGAACGTCATGCGCTGGGCTGCTGTAATATAGCTACTGATGAAATGGTTGGTTAGTTGGTTTATGGTGTTTAACACCACTTTCAACAATATTTCAGTTATATCGTGGCGGTCAGTTTTATTGGTGGAGGAAACCGGAGTACCCGCAGAAAACCACCGACCTGTCGCAAGTGGCTGACAAACTTTATCACAACATACCGTTTACATCTAGATCTGAGAACTTTATAATATTATTTTCATATTTCCATATAATCCTATGTTGAAGCCATGTCCTGGATGGCAGTCATCTTTGATTTCAGATCAGCACAAAAAATAAGCCACATTTTATCAGAAAATCCCAGCCAGGTTTCCTATCAAATGAATCAGTGGTTTCAAATAAGAATATTTGTTTCTCAAAAAATCGTCACAGGTTCCTATGTTAAATTTGTCCTGTGGTGACTGCCATCTTGGATGTCTGATCGATTGTCAAATACTAGGTATGTAGTCCATGCCGATAAACATTCCAACAACAGACGATTGATTTTTTTAATTTTTGGTGTTTAACTCCGCTTTCAGTAATATTTTAGCTATATCATGGCTTCCAGTTTTAGTGGTGGATGAAGCCGGAGTACCCGGAGAGAACCACCGGATGAAGCCGGAGTACCCGGAGAGAACCACCGACCGTGGGCAAGCAGCTGATAAACTTTATCACTTGCGGCTGCGAGTCGAATGCACCTTTTTTGTAATTTACAAAGTCGGGCGCGAACCCACGCCGTATTGGTGATAGACTTGTATGAGTTGTTCGGTAATCCAACTACCTAACTCATTGAGCCACCCGGGCCCTAACAACAGACGAAATTATTATTAAATGCAATATATTTTTTATAGGAAAATGGACTATTTGTATGCTAAATTTATTCTATGATAAGTTGTGATACTTCAAATTGTAAATGTAATGCAAAATAAAGCATTATTCTTTACACACTGAATGTCCTGTCGTCAGTAGACTATTGTTCAAAAAAGGAAGTTACAGTACACTTAAAATACGAAAGCATATTTCATAGAGGACACCGTTTACACATGAGAACATACGAATGAAAAATGTAATCTTAATAACAATCATTAGTGGTATTTAAAAAAACAAAAAACAAAAATGGATGAGAATGGTATGTAGTGTCCAAAATGTAACGCTTCAAAAACATAAAATTATATGCAAGGGCTAGGGTTTCTGATTACCCCTTTGGTATCTTCAAACTCTTCTCTTAATATAGTACTTTTCTAATTTTATTTTCTTAAATATCCAATAAAATGACTTAGTTTTTTTTTATTGATATTCATTTGTTCCGTTACAACAATGGTCACAAAAAAGAAAAAAAATCAAGTTTCACTATTGTAGGGTAAAATCTATTACATAAAAAAAACTAGCAACAGAATGCGCCATATACAATGTGATTGCCTGTAAATAAGAGTTATCAAATATCTATATTTCTGTATTAAGATTTATCTCCTATTTTAAGGTAAAATAGTGTTTGTCTGTCCGTTATGTATTGGACATTACCGCTATGTTACGTAGTTGACATAAATTAAAAATCTTAAGACTAAAAATAAAGTCATTGTGACACACGAACTCCTCTAAAAATCGCGTTAACTCATATGAGTCGCACGAAGGGTAAGCCGTTTCTGCTCCAATAGTGACACCCGTCGTGTTACTCTTGTTACAAACCAAGTAATAAGTTATTGTAACGTTTATGGGGTCAGCTCTTTACTATTTACGCTGTTTCTTTACTTTTTTTAATCTTGGCCTCTTGATTTCCGAGACGTTACATTTAAAACAACCCGTCGAGAACCCCTAGTATATTCGGAAATATTTATTTAGCCATGTCAACCAATCAAATGAAGGGGATTTCTTTAGTTCAATAATTTAAATGGGAAAGTCTAGAGAAATTGGAATATTTCGCGCCCTCCCGGTTAGCTCGTGCTGGTCTGCTGAAAGATTTTCATTCTAGACTGAGGAACTGAAAGTGAAACATCAGTGGTAGGAGTTCAGAAACATGGTTTAAAATTTCGTGTAATTTTTTGGTTAAAAATCAGACGGAGATGGACGACGCGCGGTTCGGTATTTTAATTCGTTAAATTTAATTTAAACTTAAAATTGTGAGTGTTGTTAGGAATATTCTAGAAACAGACGCTGAATATGGTTTTATGGTAAGACATGCATACATCTTCCCTTGAAAACGAGTGTCAATATTATTGCGAATCCAGTCAATCCATGTTTTGATTAATTGAGAAATTATCTTGATTATTTGTAAAAAAAAAGAAAAAAGAAAAAAAAAAAGATTTGTAGTCATCATAATCTTCTTTGTTATCGGTGACATGTCAATGTAAATTTCACTTTTGACATGTTTGAAATGAACATCTAAGTATCTGAAAGTTTGGGGTTAACTGGTTCCCATTTTTGTTCGTTTATGATATGCGAGATTTGGGTACATTTAATCCGGGGAAAATATGAATGAAAAATAAATACGGAAAATTAATGAATAGTTCACGACATATAGGTGGTATAGTTTTCAGAAATTTACGTATAAAGAAACGCGTGATTTGGGAAAATTTCTATCTAGAGGTTAACAGAGGTCAAATAGTGTACTATTAGAATTTAGGTTGTGTAATTTCAATATTAGTCCTTATAGTCGGGAATATTGTGAGATTTCAATCTTGAGGGGTGATATAAATACCCAGAGACCAGATAATGATCAATTACGTCCAATTAGTGATAAGATTCCTAGTTTGAGAAATTCGGTCATAAGTCGACATCCGTGGTTAGTTTTATAGTTGAGATACGTTCAGACACAAAGAAGAAACTGATTAAGGATCAATTAAAGGTTGGGATAAACAAGATAAATACTGCCATATTTTAACTGTTGATTCGTATATGTGAATTTTGTGTAATAAAATACAACAAATGTAGAAGTCTTGATTAATAGTTCCGGAATACAAGTACCGTTATTTACTTTTGTTATAGATGAACATACAGGTGATATTCGGTACCCTGATTTCCTTACATAAATAAATTAGATTGGCGATTGTTCGCCTAGTGGTGATATATGATACTCTAGTTTCCTTACATAAATAAATTAGATTGGCGATTCTTCTTCTTCCATTAAAGTGCAGGGCTGCAGCAACAGCATCTTCACACTGAGTTTAAAAACAACCATGATTGCGCAAGGGAGAGACTATGTACAATTAAAAACAAGGTCAGCGGTGTTAGAATCTGACTGCCTGGATTTCCTCTTTGAAGGATTCCAGGTCCAAGGCTGCTGCTGTGGCCTCTGGTAGTTGGTTCCATAACCGGATTGTGGATGGAAAGAAGGACTCTTTGTGTACATTTGTTCTGCTGTATGGTACTATATATTTCTGCTGTTGTCCTCTTGTAGCGGCACCTAGATGATGCATGAATGGTGGTGTTCAATTGCTACGAGTCCGTTGATTATCCGGTACATCATAATGGCCTTGGTTCTCAAACGGCGTTGCTGAAGTGTGTCCCAATTAAGGTGATTCAGCATTGTTGTAACACTGCTGGTTGTGTTGTAGTTGCCAGTAGCAAACCTAGCTGCTCTCCGTTGGGCTGATTCTAACTTGTTGATGTTACTCTGGGTATGAGGTGCCCAAACGGAACTGGCATATTCTAGTTGCGGTCGAACAAAGGTGGTGTAACATTTAGTCCTGATGTTTGCTGGACAGCTTGACAGATTTCGACGTAGGAAGGCTGTAGTGTTGTTTGCCTTTCTACATACGTTGTCAATATGGTTGTTCCATGACAAGTTCTGACTGATGGTAATACCCAGATATTTTCCTTTAGATGTTACGTTCAGTTCCTTCCCATGAATGTAGTACGATGATGGTATGATCTTACGCTTGGTGGTTATGCGTATAACTTCAAATTTATCAGGATTGAAGTGCATCTGCCAGTCACGCTCCCAGTCTTGTAGGTTGTTAAGGTCGTCTTGAAGAGATGTTGTGTCTTCGTTGGTTTTGATGTGTCGGTATAGGAGACAATCATCAGCGAATAATCTTGCATTGCTGTTTACTTTACTAGGTAGGTCATTGATGTATATCAAAAACAGCAGTGGGCCGAGGACTGTCCCTTGGGGTACTCCAGAGGTGACGGGTGCTGGATCAGATGCCACGCCTTCTACGATCACCCTCTGGGTACGGCCTGCTAGAAAGCTCTTAATCCAGTTCAAGGTCAGTCCACGGACTCCGTAATGATGGAGTTTAGCTGCAAGTCGTTCGTGAGACACCTTATCAAAGGCTTTAGAAAAGTCTAAAAGGATAGCATCGATCTGAGTGGAACTGTCAATGCCTGATGCCAGGTCTTGAATGGTGGTAATTAGCTGTGACTCACACGAGCGTTTCTTACGGAAGCCATGTTGGTAGTCAGTCAGGATATTTTGATCTTCGAAAAACTTCATGAGATGACTATGAATGATGTGCTCTATGACCTTGCAACATACGGAAGTTAATGAAACCGGTCGATAGTTTGCTGGTTTGCTTTTATCTCCCTTTTTAAAGTTAGCCAATTTCCAGTCTTCATGTGTTTGGCCTTGATTTAATGAGGCCTGGAATATGAAAGTTAAAGCTGGTGTAACTGATGCTGCCATCTCTTTCAGGAACTTAGTCGAGATCTCGTCTGGGCCTGTGGCTTTGTATTGGTTTAGACCATGTAGCAGTTTGTATACACCATTTTGGGTGACAGTAATATGTGGTGCTTCATTACATTGGCTGGTTCCAAGGTCTGGGATATTGGGGGTGTTTTCAGTTGAGAACACTGAGAGAACTGTGAGTTCAGCAGTTTAGCTTTGGTCTTCGGATCACCATGTAAATTTCCATTCTCTTTCAGGGGGGCTATACCTGAGTTCTCACACTTTTTATTTTTGATGAAAGTAAAAAGTTTCTTGTTTCCTGAGTCTTGTCATTTACATATTCGTTATATGACGATTTACTTTCTTTTTGGGTCGATTTCTGTAGTTGGCGATATCGGTCCCAGTCTTTCTTTTTTCCTGTTTTGCGATATTTGTTGAATGCCCTTTGTTTCCGTCTAGACAGTCGATGTATATTCCGGTTGCACCAGGGTTGACTATATCTGGTTGAGGTATGTTTAGATGGTACATGTTTCCTCAGGTTATCAAGACAGATGGTTTTAAAGTCAGACCATAGGTTGTTTATCGGAGTTTTTATATCGGAACAGTCCATAAACTTGTCTAAAGAGACTTTCAGGTTGTTTGTAATATTTACCTTCTTCCATAAATAAATAAGTCTTTTAAGAGGTTTTTGTATAGCTGGTGTGATGTTGGTGTCTACTAAAACTATATCATGATCGCTTAATCCTGGAAGTGGTAAGCATTTGTTTACCAGTGATGGGCGGTTAGTGAAGAATAGGTCCAGGGTGTTGACGGCCCTGGTGGCAAAGTTCACAACTTGTTCGCATCCTGCATCAAACATTGTATTTATGATGGCATTGTTAATTGGTATAGTATACCTGTTTCCTTTTATTGATGTCGTGTCCCATTCTATGTCGAGTAGGTTGGCATCACCACCTATCCAGATGGTCGAGTCCCGATAAAGGGTTGATAGACTCGAAATAGTTTTACAAAGATCTTCAGCATATTTTTGGTTATTGTCTGGCGGTCTGTACAATGAACCGACAATTAGTGGCTTCTTTAGGTATTTACATGTAAAAGATGCTGCCACAAACTCTGTGTCGATGGGGGTGTCTACTTCCACACCTTCTAAATCTGACTTGGCGATTATAGCTACCCCTCCGTGGGCGCTCTTTAATCTGTCTCTTCTAGCAACAAAGCTGGGCCTACTTCGGTTCGTCCAACTCGGGTTAGTCGGGTAACTCGATTAGCAATTGAAGTACGCGAGTTTTACATTTTAACCCTCCAAGAGTTAACTCGATATCAAACCTGCTCAGGGGCAGGTTTGATGTAGAGTTAAGATGGCGACGAACGAAGAGTGGGTGTAAAGCTAAAACAAGTTTTAATGGATTTTGACCATTATATGTATGAATTCTGTGATATATGATAAAACATAAGACGCGAATAGTTCGTAATAGTTTTCTAAGCATTTGGCTGAGAATTTGCGTGTAAAATACAGTTCACATGTAACTGACCTCAAAGTACTAAATATACGCAAATAACACCACATAAGATCGTGACACCTGTCTTCCTTTGATAAATATTTGTTGCTGATTAAAGTGAATAAATGATTTCATCTTTTATTTGACAATTAATTTTGTATCCTAACATACTTTAATACTACATTTATAATTTGTTTTTTTTAATACGGATCATATATTCCCTCTTTCAAAATTTACCAAATATATATATCTCTTTCTCCCCATAAGGCATAAAATGCCATGGGAGCATTTTCTTGTCACACATGGCGTTCGTCGTCCGTTCGCGGTGCGTGACCCATCGTCCGTTTATCCATTCACTATAAAGATGTTTTTCTCTGAAACGAAACTAAACTCGACAGCAAAGATTGGTGGTCATATATGGTCAATGACCCCGTGCACCAACAAAGATGTCGCCATTGCCAAAATATATTTTAACAAAGGGATATGGGGGATCCCTCAAAAATCTTAATTGGTCAATTTGAAACAAAATTCGCAGCTAAAAATATGATTTCTCTATTCGGATGCCAATTACATGTGTATCAAATGATCCCACTGGTCAATCCGGCAAGCTCCTTGACAAAAAATATTCATATTAAAAAAGGATACGGGGTATGCATCAATGAGACACCATCCCAAAAATACATGACAAAAATGCCACCATCTAGGGGTCGACGTGTGGTCTTCAACAACGAGACCAACACACATGGCAATCACTAAATGTGGCCCTGAAATAAATGTCAAATATGAAATCATAGCCACCACAAAATCCCCAAATAAACAAAGCATTTGACATAGTTCTAAACATATAATAAAAAAACAATTAGGAGACATAACACAACCACTGAAAATGCAGGGTTCTGGCTTGTTACAGGCACGCATAGAACTGGTCGCAGCATTAAGAGAAACAGGCTGCGGAGAGCTTCTATGTGCTTTTACATGTTTTGTTTGTTTCTGATTAGGAGGCTTTTGTAAAATTCAAGTTTAACTTACATTCCTATACACATCGTTAAATGCACGGGAAACTTTCATAATTGTAACGTGAACAGTATAAATTGAGATTCCAAACAAGTTCGATGCTTCTCTCATGCTTTCTTGGTTTGCTTAATACCACACAAAAAGAAGAAGTTGCTTGTCCATGTCTAGTTGATCTTTTCCACCCAGATGTTCAGACGTAAGAGACGGTGCCATCTCCTCTAAAACTATTTCAAAGGTGACTCTGTCAAGGCGAAAATGATTGCGGAAGTCTTTAGAAGGAAATCTTGGTACAGTATTTTCGGTAAAATGTAAAATTCTTGGTACTTCAGTTCTTGGTAATAATAATGTAGTACATAACATTTTAATTATATCGTTGTTGAATCTATAAAAGCCATATTCAAGATCCTCCTCGTCGGCAAAATAATCTAATATAGTTATTTCGTCCATATTACAGTAACTCGACACTAGCGTTCTCGCTTCGATTCGTACCCGACTGACGCATGCGCAGAATTGCCAAATAATTAACTCGAGAGTACGCGAGTTGGACGAATCGAAGTAGGCCCTGTAGTTTTCTGGAAGGACTTCTCTCTCAAGTATTCCTTGGTGTAGCCATGTTTCGGAGGCAATAATAATGTCAGGCTCTGTTTGTTCAAGCATGTTCCAAAAGCTTTCTTTTTTTGATCTTATGCTTTGAAAGTTTATTATTAGCAGTCGTAAACTCCTTTTGGTAATTTTATTTCTTGCCTGTTGTTTGGATTTGCTTTTTGGTGATGACGTTGTTAGTGGCGGATCCATTGTTGAAATGTCAAGGATTGATCCATCGGTATCGGTGGTTGTGTTACTTGGAGTACTTAACTCTACAAAATCCTCGAAAAGACTAGTATTGAAGTTTGGTAAGCCACAGTTACAGCAGTACCAGCTGATGTCAGTATTTTCAAGTGCTTCGTAAATTTGTGTGTTCATATTCAAGCAGTGTTTGTGATACCATAGCTCGCAATTGTTACATGCAACCGAGAATACAGTTTTTGACCATGTACATGCTTTGCTGCATATCTGGCAAGGGTACTTCGGAGCACGGGGTCCGGGATTCGGATGGCAGTCATTTGCATTTAATAGTACTAGTGCAAATGTGTACAGGTATGCACTACGGTTGTGACAACTTCGTTTATTTATGGTTGTTAAACAATGTTTCATGGCGAATGTGTTGTTACATGGGAATAATTCAGATGCTATTTGAGTGGGAGGGTGTCCTTCAATGTTGTCTAAAACTACAATGTGTTTTAAAATACTGCTTAGGATTACTAGTGTCACTACAATTCTTGGGACATTTAATATCTCCATCTTGTTTGCTAATGTAAACAAAGCAGTGGTGAGTACTTCCGGTTTGGTTCACTCTACTCAAAATTTGTGTTAAGATCGTAATTTTTAAGTGTAAATGTCTGAATCACAATTTCTGATGTTCAGTAGATGTATTTCTTCTTGGAAGTACACACATTAATGTAAATATGATGGTGGATGAATGTTAATTAAAAAAATTTTCCTGGGTGAAAAGTTGTGCAAGTCTCTCCGTCGCGCATGCTCAGTCCATTGTTCGCCTAGTGGTGATATATGATACTCTAGTTTCCCTACATAAATAAATTAGCTTGGCGATCGTTCGATTGACGATGATACCCGGAACTCTGGTTTCCTCACAGAACTAAATTAGCTTGTCAATCAGAGGATACCCTCTGATATCCAATATCCTAGTGGAACTCCTCCATCCAATAGGGTTATTCGAGAGTGACTTAGTGGTTTCAACTCTCATAAACCAAACAAGGACATTTGAAGCGATTAGACCTAGTCACATAGCTGACTTGGTCTTGGAATAAATCCCAAGGATACTCTTTTCCTCCTTTGGTCAAATTTACCAGTGGTGAGAAGATACCCTGAACGTGTACATTCAGCCCAGTCATACCTTGTCACCAAATCACGATAAACTGGTTGACATAGAACCTGAGTATGGACCCTTATTCTTGTGATTGATATCGGATACATGTAGTGTCCACAAGTCATGGAGCGAAAGCACAGGCCGAACCCTGTTGTACGAATTTGTTGACATTAATCGGGACATTTGAGCTAGCCGAGGCATTTTTATTCATGAAACTTGTGGTTGAAGTAGAACCGATTTCTGCGTTACAGACCCGATTTTTGTTACAGTGGCGCCCAAGTAGGGACCTCCCTTTTCTTGAATATAATATTGTTTTCATAAACAAGGGGCTCCCCTGGTAAATTTATTTTTGTTATTGGTGATTGATTAACTTGAGTGGGATATTTTTATTGCATATTCTGAGTTTGAAGTGGTGATTTAACTACTTAACTATTATGAATATGGAAGATCTGAAACGCGAAATTACAGATGTAGACAGAGAATTGGAGGAGAGTAGAATAAAAATTTCAGAAAGTCTTGAACCACCAAGATTGTCTCCCCAAATTAACAGAAAGACTGGGTATGGTACTGGTGTTTTACCTAAAAATGATTCAACACCCAAGTTCTCTAATTTTAGAGATAAAAGAAAATCTACTTTATATAGTCCTAGTCCAACCCAGGAACAAATAAATAGGGATAAACATTCACCTTATCGCTTGCCCTTCCCTAATAAAGTAGGCCCATCTAAACCTCCGACATTGTGTAGCAGGTTTGACAATCCTTATCTTGGTGATAAATATTCAACAACTGATCCAGATCGTGATTGTTTTGAATTCGATAAGAAAAGAAACGCGAACCGGCGCTGTTCATCTCCGGTGAATCATCAATTTGGCGGTTTATCAAATTCAACGGATTTACACGCGGTCGCGGGTACTCGTACCACAAATCACCGTCCTAATAAACCAATTTGTAATCCCATTCCCTTTGATGGTAAACAATTGGAGATAAAAGATTGGATATGCAATTTTGAAAATTGTAAGTCTGTTAATCAATGGACTGATCAGGAGTGTATACAAATATTACCTGCTTATTTAAGGGCTCAAGCTTTACAGTTATATAATGATATGGCTGATGTAGAAAAGGGGGATTATACTACTTTGGTAAAAACCCTGGTCAAGAAATTTGACCCTATACAGGATCCGGGAGTATACTTAAGTCAGTTACACAATATGAGTGAAACTTCTCATAAAAATTTACAACATCTCTCGTCGGCTGTATATCGACTTGTATGTAAGGCATATCCCACGATAGATTCTGATTCAAAACAGAAAATGTCAATACAATATTTTATTGATGCTTTATCCGACAAAGAAGTCCAGAAACACGTTCGTAGGTTGACCCCAAAAACGGTGGCTGAAGCAGTAGATTTAGCTTTACGGGAGAAATCTTATTTAGAACTTGAGACTAAAAGACCTAAAACTCGTGCAGTTATGAGTTCCCAGGATAAGGATAATATATTAAAACAGTGGTCCCCGGTCTAGAATCATGTCTTGTCTGTCTTGTACATGTCTGTTCATGCTTGTATATGTTATGTTTAATTGTTTTATTTGTGTATATAATTGTTTATTTTGAGCACCATCACACCAATCACATTTTTTTTATTATATATAATTGTAAACTCCACATCATACTATCTGAGATTTATTAATTAAATCAGTCTGGTCAGATTAATTTATATACTGTATTTTATTTTTAAATTGCCCCGTGAAATTAATGTTCACTTGCTGATAAAGGTGTATAAATTTATTTTTCATAGATATATATGTATGTATATATATATACTATTTAGAAATTGTCCTTTTGCAGTTTTGGGCTCTGGTGTTGGCGTATCGTCTGGCCAAAATTGCCTGATGTCCATACACTTGACCCCGGTTGCCTGCTATACTTTTTGGCAAATATTGAAAAGTTAATTATTTAGTTTTAATTTGTTTTTTTTATTAATAACTTTGACCAGATTAATAATTGAAAATTATTTTTATTTTCTAAACATAGTAAAGATTGAAGGTTTCCATAAGATAGTTCAAAATTAAATCGTATGTTGTCTAACTTAGATAATAATAACTATTTTATAAGCAAATCATTCATTTGAACTTAAAAGTTTATTGGTTTTTGTTTTGTTTTTATTTGTTTATTTCATTTATACCCGTGTTGTTTTGAGGTGAATTCCCGTTAGTTCACTATTTAAAAAAAAAAGATAATATTTAATTATTATTACTTAGAATTCGTTTGAAACCTTCAATCTAATTTCAAGTTAGTAACCAGTTCAATTAATTAACTTAGTCATTAGGAGTCTGACACTTGTACGTGGTTTGCAACGTTGGAGTAGAGATTGGTGGATCGTGGTAAGCTCCATATACTATTGACTACTATCTTTGGTGTCCGTATTCCATAGAATGAATACCTGTAACTGCGTCCGCAATTCTCCGGATGACTATCTAAATTGATGAATTTACTTTATAAGAGGACCGTTCACAAGTATATTCATATTCATATTTGATAATCACCGTCTTCAATTAGACAATGTTTATATATATTAGCTGTGGATTAATGACTGTATCTATTAATTGGAACATTCTGGTCTTATAATATTATGGAGAATAAACTATAGAACATTGTGTTATCGAATAGAAGATAGAATTATATACACTGGATGTGGAGCGAAACATACCATCCTAGACTCTTGTTCACGATGCCATCTTTGAAATGCATCATGTATATCACTACGTACGTTAGAACTATATTAAACCTATAGATATCGGGACTAATTTGGTATACGGGTCATTATCAAAATACACGCACTTTTTCCTGTTCATATTTTGGTGACATCAAATATTTTCGTTCCCGTTTTGCTTTAGCCTATTAATTTTTCCTACATTACAATGACATATTCACATAATATGCAGTCGGGAAAACCACCATGAAGCAAAATATTTCTAGATATGTAGCACCCCCTAATACCTTTCAGTCCGTGGTGTTACCAACATAAAATTATTCTTTTTAAGAAAATGAAAAATAATTTTTGTGTAAAAAGTGGTTACGTACATAATATACAGGGAAATTATGCATAATGTAAGATATTTTCTTTGGAGCACTAGTTTTTTTTCACAATATTTGGATATGTAGTTGTGGAATTCCACTTAAGCTGCATTATGAAACAAACAAGTTTTCGTAATTGTATTTTGTTTCACTTTATATAAAGAAAATATGACTTATACATAGTTATCAAAGTCAACTTTATTCAACTATAAGGGGTGAGTTCAGAGTACTACCGTTGGTAACTTTTATTTGCCAATGGTAATTTTTTTTACCATTGGCATGACATCAGTACCAATGGTAGCCAATCAAAAAAATCATTGGTAAAATATTTTGCAGACAACCTAGAGTGATGTTAGGATTGGTAAGACCACGTGGTCTGACTTTTCAAAATGGCGTCAAAATTACCAACGCCAACTGTGAGGGATCTTGCAATGGAAGTATTTCCTTTACAAATGAAAATCCGTGATGAAGGAATGTTTAAATTTTTGATTAAACCTGATGACATGAATTTTATAGCTGAAAGTAAGTATATCGAGCTATATTGTATTGTATAAGTTTGAAATAAGCCTTGCCAAATGTTTCATACATAAATATCTGTACATACATTTTTGTATATTCAAAATGTTTATCGACGAAACGGTTTGAAAATTGAAAAAACCGGAAGAAAATAATTGCTGGCCTATATTAATCAAGAAAATTAATTTGACCTGTAATTGACCGATAATGTTCGATTGGGATATTCGTACATAATGGAGACGGTACGTTGCTCTGTTTGTATTCCGTTTGCTTAACTTTACTCAGAGTTCGCGAAATGTGTCGGTCCTATCAGACATGACTGACACAAGTTTGGTATTTTGCAATAGAAAAGTAATGAGGACTGACATTTTTTTCACTGATACCATCAAACCCACATGCAATTTCGCGAACCCTGTTTACTTACTGCGTGACTCTCCTCAATATTTGCCTTTTTATCTCATATAACACTTGATTCGTAAAGCTACTCGTCATCCAATACATGTTTATAATTTTCTCCCTTTTTATATAGATGCAGATATGGTGAAAGATCAGCTTTCGAAGAAACTACCCAAAGGGCCTATAGAAAATCCAATATATTTTGAGATTGTCAATGGTGAAGTAGCTCTTCCTGGAGTCATTATTGCAGGAAATGATCGTCAAACACCAGAACCTGAAAACTCCCAACAGGAGGAAATACATACATCTGTATCTGACGATAACCATGAAGATGATGATAACTCTAGCACTAGCAGATATGAGTGGAAAACAACAATTACTAGAAAGATGCTGAGTATACTGGAAGACAAAAAAACTGCATCTGACAAGGATTTCATACTGACGAAAAAACTATGGGCAGATGTCGCAAAATGCATTGCAAAAGACATCAGTGGACCAGCTCCAAGTGTCACCCAATGTAGAGAAAAATGTTATTCGTTGAAAAGAGGTTATAGAAAATTTCTGTCCGAATGTAAGAAAACGGGTAACAAGAGGCCAAAACCTTTTTATTTTGAGACAGAAATGCAGCTACTATTAAACGATGATCCAGCTTTCAAACCACCTGTACTTAAAAGTTCTCTTGGTAAACAAGAAGTTAACAACAACAACAGTGGCAACCAAGATGATGATGAAGAAGAAGAGGATGTCGTGGATCCAAAGTCTACACACACTGCCCCTCCTGCTAAAAAGCGGAAAAGGTTTGACGAATTAAAACAGTTTCTTGAAGAGAGGGATAACAGATTTTTAGAAGCTATGAAAGGCATACAGGACACACAAAACAAACTTAGGGAAAAATTAATAGAAAAATTATGACTGTGTAATTTTGTCAAAAACAGTATTTTCTCACTGAATTGATTTTTCGAAGATATATTGCTTTTGTTATTGTGATACGTTGTTAGTTTATATGTGACCACATATTTAGCCTTTTTTTTACTGTTTTATTATAATTTTTTTTTATAGTCAAACAAAAGAAGGTATTGATTTTTTAATTGGATTAAAGCATTTGTTAAAAATTATATTGTTATGTATTAACAATTTGATTCATTAACTGTTGTCTTCTTCGAATGCCCTGGAACTGGTGTCCTTCTCGTTCGTAATAATCACCATTACATACGTCGTCTTCTTCGATCTCAGCAACTTCAAACACATCATTCTCAAATAAACACAAATTGTGCAAAACACATGCTGATAAAACAGAATCAACTAGTAATGTTATGTCAGAAATATCAAAACGTAGTAATCTTCTAAACCTACATTTCAGCATCCCAAATGCTCTCTCAATCACCTGTCTACATTGACTGTGAGATTTATTAAAGCGTTTCTGTTCTAGTGTCAAATTCCCGCAGTCACGGAATGGTGTTATGAGCCAATCTAGAATTGGAAAAGCTGAATCACCGAGAAGGTAGAAATCTGCCGGAATCCTAACATCGCTATTTTGAAACAGGTCACTACTTCTCAATACAGTTGCATCGTGTGTACTTCCTGGGTTGCCAGTCCAAATATAGTTAAACTCCATTTTGGAGTTAAAACAACCTAAAAGTACAATAGAGTAGAATTTTTTTCTATTGAAATATGCATGCGGCTGATGTTTTGGTGCTTTTATTTGAATATGACAACCATCAATTGCCCCAATAACATTCTGTAATTGTGATTTTTCACTAAATTGGTCACTCGTAGCATTACATTCCTGTTGATTACTTGGCCACTTGACAACTTCAGGCATCACACTTACAAGTATGGATGACATTCGTTTAATGCTGGCATGGTAACTACCCTTTGATGTACCGAATCGGTCAGCCATAGATCTGAAACACTCTAAGTTGCCGATATACCATAAGTACATAAGTAGCTCTTTTTCTACATTTGGTGCTGGGCCCTTCTGTCTGTTTAATGCATCGTGACGAGATAGTCTTAAGCATGTTGCTTCAAAAGTTTCTCGAGTCAGTCTAAAATGCATCTTGAAATCATCAGGAGAATACCTTGGAATAGTCAGCTCATAGTAATTTTCAATGCGAGGTATAGACCCAGGACATCTTCTTTCATCAGCATTTAGTAGAAATGCATCCGTAGACTTCATATGGTAGATAGAACCGTACAAAAGTGTGGAATAAGCATTCTGTTGTTGAATTATTAGAGATAAAATGAATTGTCCGGCCATTTTAGATTCTATACCATTGGTAAACATTGTCTTATCATTGGTACTATTGGTTAAATTGTGACAACTTTGGTATCCATTTTGTACAATTGTTGTCATTGGTATACCAATTTCAAAGTTGGTAATTTTATTGCCATTGGTATTCTGTCAACCGATGGTACCAGTGGTTGACATTATTGCCAATGGTTATCCAAAGGCAACTTTGGTATCCATCTGATACCATTGTTGCCTTTGGTAAGTTTACTGCCATTGGTAAATAAATATACCGTTCAGAGTATTCTGTTAACCGATGGTACCAGTGGTTGACATTATTACCAATGGTAATCCAATGGTAACATTGATTGGTACCAACCGAATTTCTCTGAACGCATCCAATATAATTTACTTCAATTATGTCATTTATCCTTTTTATGAAACAATTTACATGAGGTAACACCATTGACAAGAGGTAACACCACAGATGACAAAAGTAACACCAGGGACATCTTCATGACTGTAAACATTTAATTCAAGAAAAACACACAACTATCAACCTATATGTGTTGTTTTCTTATTGTTTTCAGTACAATATTCAGTTTTTCAACATATTGGTTTAATGCATGAGCAATATCAGTTTTGTTCATGGTGTTATGAAGATATGCCCCTGGTGTTACCAGATCTAAAAAGTATACTCCCACCAGCTTGTTAAACTATATCTTATATATAAATGACGATGTTTGAACAATTTTTCTGCATAGGTTAAAGAGCATTATTATGTTCTGAATATTACTGTTTATGAAATAATGTGTTTATTCACAATTTTAATGCTAAATGTCTGTGGTGTTACACAATCTTTATGGTAACACCATTGACAGTAACACCACAGAAAACAGGTAAGTATTTTCATGATAAAAGGAAAATAATGTCTCCCTGGCGATATTTTGTATGTATATCCAGTGAAAAATACCAAATGCAATGTATTGTGTATTTTTACATTTTGTTCAATTCTAGCAAAAAGAAGTAGTGAGATGTACACCATAGACATAAAATTTATATACCATGCCAATCGCACGTACATTTTCGGCTCTACATTAGTTTATGGATCACTTTTGTTTTTATCGTCTGCACATGTCATGAAACAGGAAATAAGCAATGGGAGAAACTATTTTTGCTTCAAATATGACAAGACAGATAACTCTTACCAGCCTCAATAGGAAAGGTAACACCACAGACATGAAAATCTATAACAGCAGGTTTTTTTCTAATTTTCTTTTTAAATTTCAATATACCCGGTATATCGAGCAAAAATAATGTTGTTCTATTAGAATTTTAGGAATAGTTCAAAAATAATATAAAGATCGAATAAAATCATTACATCTGAATAGTACAATTGACTAAAAGAAAGTCATTCTGGAAAAATAACACGTAACACCAAGGACAAAACAGGTCTTCGTGTAGCAAGTATAAATTCGCCATTGGACCAATCTGAATTTAGATGGTAAAACTACAGAGAGCTGATGTACCTTCATGCACAACATGTTTTCTCCAATCAGTTTGGTTGATATTTGTCTTTTAATTGCGTAACAACAGAAAAGTGCGTGTTTTTTTATAATGACCCATACAAGTACTTGCGGTGTTCCTGGAAGAAAATGACACGCAATAAATAGAACTTAGCATGCCTACAATATAGGGTGAAAATATGAATATAGTGGAAACTGGACACATGGAATTACTTTTACCATATGATTCCAATGGGATAAACGATAGTACTCGTATATGTAGATTGATGTCTCCTTCCGAATTCCGATTGTGATGGAAACTAATAGTTATGGAGATGCGTCTGGATTCAAGTGTCAGGATATATATATAGTTTTGAGACTTTCATACTCTATTCAAAATATTTTATTTATACAAAATGTATGTTATTATACTTGTACTTCCATATGGAAAATCGTCCGGATTAATATCCGTACTTAATTTATTTTCAGGTAAACCAGATACAAGATGAATCCCACAGTTATGACTATAGGTCATAGTTACATTCGTTGTCTCATGTAATTTTGTAAACAAAATAACCTACAAGTAAATTTTAATATTCCATGGATCAATGGAATTATGTTTGGTAAAGGTGGTGCACGGTTGGAAAATATTCAACAAGGAGATGCTAATAGGTTGATTGAAATAAATTCCCCAGAGGTAGTATTATTGCAAATTGGAGGAAATGATATTGATAGTAACTTGTTTAATTATAAGCGGTTTATAGTTCGACTGGAAAAATTCCTCAGAAACTTGATGGACAAGGAGTTAAAGCAAATTGTATTAATGAAATTGTTTCATAGAGACCGATGTAGGGTTTCCCCTGCTACCTACAGAGCTCGTAGGGCTTTGTTAAATTTAGCTTTTAAATTGTTGACTAAAAAGGCAGAATTTCAGCAAAATGTTATTGTCTGGAATCTTAAGAGATGTATGCTTAGGAAATATTTGGGATCAGATAGAATTCATCTTTCTCAAAATAGGATGAAATCTTATTTTTATGATTTGAAGAGAGCTGCTTTACATGCATTAAAGCGGATATAAGAAAAAAAAAATTTGTGGTGTGATTGGTGGGTCATATATATTTTTCCATGGTTGTATTATGTTTGTTTTTCAAGGGAAGAATGTTTATCGATTTACAAGAATGAATATAGAATTATATTTCGGTCCGTTAATTTAAGATAAAGAGTAGTAATAAAGTTAAGATTAAAATTGTCCAGATATGAGAACATATATTTTTGGTAAGGCGGGGG